>NMRA01000092.1:863864-885145 GCA_002633005.1 Phoronis australis
ATTCCAAACAATAATAATGCTTTGATGTACGAAAAGATCCCGATTGCTACGTCAAGTATCGTATCACATATCACAACATACAAAGATTAACCAGACTCTGGCTGGCGACTGACTGCCGCGAAGTCGACATCGGCGAGTGCCTCAGTTAACAAGCACCGGTAGAATAATCATGGAATAATCGTTAAAATAATCACAAACCTTACCTTTGTATGAGGTCGTGCTTACTTCCTCTCATAGAAGCACCCTTTTTACGCAATCTCAGATTCAGTTGGCACGGTTGCAAGCCATTTCACCATGTATTTAAAGGGCTCGCGAAATCGAGGCTGTTAATCTATCACCACTAGTACACGCACGCCCTCTAGTTATTGCAGATTTCCCGAATAGCCCCATTGCACGTTTTTCTATTTCACAGAAATGTGTGTTTTCTCATGTGGCTTGTGTTCATTTGTTTTTGCAGTCCTGTTGTTATCTATAGTCGATTAGATTTACACTTACCTAATGATTTAAAAACAGAGCTTAAATAAAATGTTCTATTGTAAACACAGTCCGGCCAAGCCCTAGGTCGTATATAAACATATGACCCCCTGGTGGTCAACTTTAGAACCAATCGGAATACAATGAATCCACCCCAACCAGGCTGTTGTTCGATGATGAATTATAAGATGCGTGGCTTTCACGTTTTCAGAAAGAAACGCTTTCGTTCGTTTCCTGTTAAAAGAAGACATTTTTGCCGTTGTGTGACTTGTGTCGTCAGTTTCACTAAATATACAGCTTACACGACCTAATTCGGATGGAATATCACACTCAAGAAATCAATTGAGCTTCAGTACTAACTCGTCCGTTACTATTGATTGACCGCTACCAAAATCTGCTTTTGGTGCTGGAAATTCGTCCTTGTTGAGGTAAGGTTCTATTCAACAGGTACTTTAAAGTGCCATGGTTTTCATGTGCTTTGTCAAGCCACGCTAGTGTATCGATTGTCCTTCCATATGGTGTCCTTCAATGTGTTATCAATTCTAAGCATTTACCAAAAACATATCTGGGAAAATCTGCTGTTTAGCATTTCCTTCTTATAGCTATATGATCACACGTGGTGATAAAGTTTAAGGAATATACATAAAGATGTATCGGAGACAGTCTTTTAAATACAAACTACGATACACTAAAAGCATCAAGTTCACTCCCGGTTTGTGGTCTAATTATTCTAACATTTCGTGTCGCATGTTCATTTTGCGCTTTCAGTCGGGGTTATCTCAAATTAGTGCGATAATACATTCATTTGTGTACAGTGTAATATTAGTTACAACGTTAACAAATATCATGGCTATAGTGAACGTACATCCGTTGACAATTGTCCATATTGTACGGGAGCCGCCGATTAGCAAACGCTGTGCCTTATGCGGGCCCTTGTACGAAAAACAAAGACGACGATTTTACACTACGGGTGGAGGTACGTACCCGGGGGGTACATTCCATAAAGTATCATAGCCGATGCTTCAGCTCGCACTAACGACAACTCAAGGTAATTATTATAGAAGAATGCCCGTCATGAATTTAGATTTGTGAATTTTGAATGCGTCTTTCATTAAGTTCTTTTAATTTCGAAGTCTTCCCATGTTTGGACAAGTTTGTTAGAGACGAATACTGATAAAAGGCACCAACAAGTAAAGCTACATAGTTAGAAAAGTATCAAAATGGACAAAGGAATAGATGAAATCTGGAGCGATCGAAAGAAAGGTCTCCACACTGCCGAGACAATGGAACCGATTTTGCCCTACTAAGGTGGCTAAATAACAAAAATCGATTTAGTCCTTTTACTCCTAAAAATCGGTCTCTGTATACTTTTTGCCGTGACAGGGTCTATTACCGTCAAGAACATAGAAATCATCATCGCGGTGACTCAAGAAAACACTTCCGGAAGTTTATTGAGGTTCGCCGACCCTAAAATTGTTTACTGGAATAATGGCACATGAACGCATTACCCGTGACTTGAGTTTTCACCTCAATGTGAGTGGTAATGCTTTGAAACCACAATGCGTTTCGGTTAAGATTTCGACATTGACCTCTCAGCGGTGAAATGCCCCTTTAAGCTTCTCTCGCGGTGAGTTTTCAGGGTGAGCTTACTTCGCGGAGAACGTACTGACCTAACTGATGTAATAAAAATAATGCACACGATTAAAATTGTGATTTAAGCGCAAATAATTCTGCATTCGGTATGGTGTGAGCAAGAGTACCCAATCGGCGTAAAGGGACACAGTCGGTTTTACGACCCGCGAAAAAACGCACTTTGGGGGCTATTTTGGGTCGGATCTAGAAGTTATCATCTTTGACCAGAGCTACAAAACAAAAAAAAGTTGTTGCGTTTTTGATTTTATGACAAATCGCCGATCCCTGTCAAGGTCGTCCAATCAACATTAACGGAAATCGAGGCGGCAACTAATCAGCTCAGCATTTCGTTGCTGGGCGCCGTGAAATGGTGTGTAGTGCTAATCTAAGTCAGTGTAAAAACCCAATGGTTAATCTCCTGAGTTTGTGTGAGACAATTAGGTGTGAATCGAAGCGCATTGGACGAGTAACCACTCTAGAACGGCCATTAAGGAACGAAATCGAACGTTGGATTGCTGCTAATCAACATGTTGAATTCTTCGCTGAGTCTCAAAAATCTTCGTATCATATCAAGCAGTGGCCATACTTATATACAAAACTCGCTTTCCTAAATAGCCAAAGCCGTTTTGAAAACCTGATAACCTGATAATTATGACTGCTAACGTATGCAGTTTTTAAGAGATAAATATAACCAGAGTGCCGTGATTTTGGACATCATGCCAGAACTCTAAAAATTACACACCGGGCAAAGTGAGCTTCCGAGTCATGGGGTACTTGAAGTCACGTGTTTCCACAGATAGGGAAGCCTATGGTCAGTGTCCTCTCAGATTTTTGCGAAAGTAAAAGGAGAGAAAATCGGAGTATTTTAACAAAAAAAAAAAATCTGAACAACTACTGAAGTGTTGTCTGAGAAATATGTTTACAATTCTGTTCAACTTTGTGCGCTTTATCCACGCTTCGTTATCGCCGATTTGGAACTTCATATCTCTATGATGACTGATTAGAGTCCAAGAAACTTCAAGTTGTGCACTTCACGCAATGTTCTCCATAATGCTGCTAGGAATTGTTTTTAGTGTTCTATTTTGTCATTAGAGGCTTTCAAAACTAGACTTTGAGGATAAAAAACACAAAAAGAGTTCCACAAAATTCTGAAATTTGAACTGCGTTTTTGAGATTTCCTCTTCGAATATTTAGAGAAAGAGAAATTGGGCAGAAGCCTTTGTTTTGTTATGAATGTATTATTCTGTCTTATTAAATTTTGATAAAAAGCATGCTCACATGTTTCAATAAATGACAGATAGGTATAAAGTCAAAATCAAATCCTGCACCTTTCGTATTTTCAGAAAATATATTATTTTACAAACTAAATTATATATTTGCTGTCGATAAGAGCGCGCATAATGTTAACGCGTGAGCAAGATCTTATAATACATGAATATATCTAAGGAAATCTTGTAACGTATTCGTGAATTCGATAACCCGTTAAAATTGTCCTCTCTTCAAATGCATGACCCAGAATCAGGCTATGTACCGCAACACATGATTCACTGATAAGCAGTCACAGAGCATCTGACCGTATAAATTGTCTGGCAACGTTAATGATTCTAAATTATTCTAAAATGTATTTACATGCTTGCCGTCGATAACAAGCTACAAATGGTATCCACGTGCAGATTTTATTAAAAATGACGACTAAGCCCATATCAGTCATGATGACAAAAATCAATGCAGCGTTGTTACATCGAATACCGGATTAATTGTTCACGTCTATGCAGAAATTATCCTGGTAATTAAGGAGCATCGCAGGTCGAAAATTTACACCACTAATTGTCAACGTCGTGGAAGTACCACTGCAGTCGCTTGGAAAATTGAAGTCTTCTAGTTAAAGATAACCAAAGCTACTTAACTTCATGGGAAATATTTCAAATATTGGTAAATTTCAGGTCATCTTTGTGAAAAAGAAGCTACATGACGTTACGTTAGATTACTCAGTGCAAACATGTCGCCTTTACTTTTTCATGTATTTACATTTTGTTTTTTTTTAGTTTTCATAACGATTATTACGCAACACCTGTTGCACCAATGAACTCTTCTCGCGCGCATTCACAATTTCCAAATACGAGCTTTTATCTTGACAGGGGTCAGCACAGACAGAGAAATGCGAGCTCAGCTGGCTATTGCACGTGAAAATTAGATAAACTGACAGTGCACGTTCATTCATGAAAATACGAACTCAACTGGATGAACTAGGCACTATTTCATTCAATTGCTCACGCCTTGACGAGTTGCAAGCTTTCCGTCTGTGCTGGTCCTAGGTACACACACCGCGTATACATAGTAAGCGCTTGCAGTGAGCTTAATTTCCACGTGATATATGCCTTCAGACATTAACACGCGTAACGGCAATGATTGTTTGGAGGCAACTGGCTCCATAATTTCATGATGACAAAGATGAGAAAAAGTACATGAAAATTTACGAGGATTATTTTCGTTAAAAACGCGAAATCGGGTTACATAAATGCCATTTGTTAGATATACACAGTCACACAAAAATCTCATGCCATTCGGTTCGAGAAAAACTTTGCTTTAATGTGACATTTGTCAATTCCCCCATCACGACTCTTTGAATGATGTATAACTTATAAAATACTTCCTAATAAGTAATAACAATGTCCATTTCCTCTCTCGGTGTAGAAATTTTAACGAAGCGACAGTAGATTGCATACATGTATCGATGATACGCCCTGGTAATATTTGCCGGAAACTCAAACACAGGGTTTATAGAGGAATTCAGTAGCGGATCTACAGAGTTGGTCAGGAGGTCTCAACATTTCTCAGGAGATGCAGTAAACTTTGTAGATTTTAGAATGACGTTACCTTGTAACTGGCGCTGATAGTTAGAAGCATTTACCATGAATTTGAAGGAATTACCGATGCAACAGGCAACTCTGTCGTTGTGTGTTCAATTATTTTGCCTCTGCAAGAAGAGTTCAATTCTGCCAACTTACGACTTTATTATAAAAATATAGTATGACCATGTAAAAACAAGATAGGCCTACCATCCACTGCATGAGAGCTCAACAATCACGAGAACAGTTTTAATGTACTCGTACACTCGGCAAAAAGGCCAAATAGAAGCATATGACAGAACTTCAGAACACGACAACTCGGTATTCACTTCACACTGAACGCGCAACGGTTTTAGTATTTTGCATATCTATGTGAATTAAAATAATTTCGCATTTTAGAGTACAAGAATACAATGAAAAATAATAAAACGCACGAGTTCCTCATTAAAGATTAGACCGAAAATAGTTGATTCAGGTCATTACCCCGACTGAATTGAGACCTGCGCTCACCGATCTAAAAAATTACCCGCCCGCATCAATTTCAGCCAAGGTCTCGTATTTATTTTTTGTTTTTAAAAGCTGCACAAAGGCACGTAAGCCAGAGTAGGTTAGGTTTGAAACGCCATGATTTGCCAAGCGGTGAGTTACTTTAAAAAAAGAGCAATTAAAAATGCACTACTGACTAGATTTTCAAAAAAAAAACAGAGCTCAGGCGAGAATCTCGTATGAACGCGCGAACACTCGAGACGTCGCAAGATATCGCCATGTATTACAAACACGTGATCCCTCTAGCTTCCTTAGCGAGATTCTTGCGTCTACAAAATTCTAGCCCGAACCAATTAAGCTTTTTGGCCTCATAATTGACTCATTTTTTCTAATGAACATTTTTAGGGAACTTTGATAATTTCACTCCATTTCTTCACAGAGACCCAAGAACAGTCTCAGACAAAAATCTGCAAACCTGTCATGAGATACACCTCGAACAGCAAGGGAAATTTCAATGTCTATTTGTTACGTTCGCGCCGGCATACACCGTAGCAATATCCGTTAATCTGCCCAGGTGAGAGTTCAGTAACTCTGGGGCCTACGCTTGGACCTCGCTAAAATCTAGCCAAATTCATGTGTTCTTGTTTAAAATACACGGCAATATCTCACGTATCTCGCAGTCTTGCTTTTTAGCAAGGTCCTAGCTTTGCTGTTACTCTACCCTGGTAAGAGCCGGGGATGCCAGGCCACGTCGCGGCGATGAGTAGTCGCCGTGTTTTTATGAACAGTGCATAGAACCCTGACTGTCCACTCGGTTTGGGGTTTTTACCTTTTTTCAAACAGACCTGTGTTCCGTGACAATTAAAATGACATAACAATCGTAGAATATGCAGAATACAGATAGATTGAAGTCATTGATGGTCGTTAACACTATAACGACGATATTCTATATGATTGTTTACATGTCTGACCCACAGTAACAAATGCATGGCGAAAGCTTGACTACAAAACTGAGGATTTCCCTTATACTATTTATGTCCAAATCCATGTGGCAATGCTTATGTCCAGTCTGGAAAACAATAATTGACCTTTTTATAGATTTTTCCTTTCTTGAAATTGCCAGTTCATGAAGTGACTTTTCGTATTGTGGCGTTGAGCGACACGTGCATTCCATCCTAATTTAGACAGCCGCTGTGCCATTCGCATTGACCTTTCCCTACCATTGACTACAAGTACAATTGATGGTCTCCTTGCTTACTACTTCAGCAGAACGCAACTGAATTTCAAAGCATGGTCCGTGACTACTACTCCAGACGACTCGAAAATTGACCAGTTACATTCTCACGAAATTGGAAAAATTACTCGAAGCGTGGCACGCGATTCGTCAATTTTCAAATCGAGTCTTCGGCGAATATTTGGTGGTAGAGGGCCCAGGTTATTCAGTCGCACGAAATATGTCTTAAATCTTTCCATATCAGAACAAACCATGACATTCGTAAGTGTGGTCGATCGTGACCCTCAAAGAATTTGACTACTTCACTCCGGGCCAATCGTTGGACACTTCACAATTCATTTCGATAGTAAAAACCATTGTCTCGTGCCAAGAAAATTTGCAGACTTGGTTGTTACACTATTTCTATGTTGTTCGGGCCGTAAGTCGGAAGAAATATTCGTGTCACTGTGTCTAGTTGTATTTGCAACTCGATCACGCTCCAAGCCACCAAAGTCCTCTTTGTGTGCCTGATGAAGCCAGTATTTGTTAGTTTGCCGAGCCACTCTAAACAATTGAACTCGCGGTACAGGTGTTTCTGATGAATCAACCCGTATATCACAGCTACAGTTTCATATACGCATGAAAATAATTTTAATAGAAACTTTCCATTGCATGGCAGAGCCCGCACTGCGAAACTTCCGTACTGGTGGACTAGACCGGGTGATGAATAATACACGCCTAGTATACGATGGTATATTTCAAAACAGTTCGTGTTCTGAGAAGCTTTGGTAATGAAACTGTTTAACCGAGTTTCCAGGTTACAATCCTTTGGAGAGGCAAGTCTAAGCTTCCAAACTACACTAATTGGTAAGGATATTAACGTATACAATTTATCGCATTTGCATTAAATCGTAACAGCTGCTTTACAAATTAATGGTAGATCGGCACATGCGCACTGTGCCTATTCCCTGAACAGGTTGTTCTTCGTTTCCATTTGAGCCAATTAGTTATTTTTCAAATCATGGTGCCCATGTTGATAAAGGCTTATGGAATTTGTAACGAAAGAACACAAAATTTCGTACGCGATCGTCGATCTGACACCCAGGAAATAGTTACAAATATGACAACCTGGGAAGATGCAGTTACGCGATTCGTAAACGACCAATGTCAAATGAAATAACATTCTTTATCAGATTGCCAGAATATTAGTAAACCAATAGTGTTTTGCGTAGCATGTTTTCCGGTTTGCAATGTTCAAGCTATATTTGACACTCATGTACGAACAGCAGTTATTAAAGTTTTAAAATCATACTGAAATAACAATGTGCGCTCGGAATAGGTAAAGTGGCCAACTTCGAAGTATGGTAAACTAAGAAAGGGGCCAGAAATAAACCTCATGAGTTCATTTCGGCCATAAAAAGAAGTACTGTGTTGCCTTATTTCAAGACTCGGTGAATCGTCGCAAAATTGAATCATAACATTCGACACTCCATTGTGTGGCAAGAGGTATCCACTCAACCAAAGGCAGACAATGATTTTTTTTGACGCCAACTCCCAAATTTAACTTGGAAGTAGCAAATTTTCTTCTCGCATTTCTGTAGGGACCTTAGCCGTCGGGAATGACGTTGAACTTAGCTAAGACGTGCACTGTGCGTAACAATATCACACAGTGCTGCCCTCTCAGGTGTTTTAACTGTATTGTAACTTATGTGATAGTGATGAGAAAACGCTGACTTGTCATGCCACTTTGGCTAAGTAGTAGATGGTAATAACAATAAAATATAGACTAGTGTCTTACTATCAAATCGTATATATGCCAACAATGCACTTGGTTAAAAACTGGGTGACAGAAGAACAATTGTAAATATTGATGCCTGCTGTGGCAATGACCGAGTAATATTCCGAACACCGGAAGAAGTTCTTGCAATTGGCGTCAATGGAACACTGTGTGTGACTAGAACTGAAATCATGCAAGCTGCATGTCACATGCTTAGATTTTTACCCTTTTTCTTCTTCTCTGCTCATTCCGAGGATAGTGATAATGCATACGTCAGTCAAGTCATAAATTTCTACCAATCAGGGCCCAGGAAATGTAAATGCTATGATCGGCTTTTATCTTGGCCGCGAATATTTGTTGCCAACGAAAGCACAAAAACGTTATTCCTCGTTTTTTCGACGAGCTTGTCTCACTTACTGAGTACGTATCAAGGATTTAAGGAGAACAAACAACTTGTGGTAAATAAACGTATGTGACAGATCTCACGATCAGCTGAGTATACGTTCTTACGTCAGAATAAATAGAACCCCAAATTAAATAAATTGACCTTCTTAAAGTATCACAAATATTTTCTTTTCTTTACCAGTATCGTGAAAAATATACGAAACACATGTGGGTTACAGTACACGCGACTTACAGAAACGTGACCACGCCGACATGACACAAGCACAGGCACCAGAGCGACACTTCGATGATGCGTAATCGCGTGAATGCTGTTTTCCTTATCGTCATTTGTGCCACGGAATAGTTTCCAGATCACCAAAAATGATGTGAACGAACTTTGGGGCACTGTCAATTACGATATCAATCACAGTACCTATAGTTGTTTGAATCAATCTGACAGTGAGAGTGACGAATGGTCTCATGAAATTTTTTGATATGCTACTGTGTCTACCCTTACATCCCCATGGCTCCGTGACGATAACAGTTTCAATGAAACATCATCGCCCAGGAACACATCGAAAAGGATCTGTTGTTTTAGTACGTATACTTCCGCTTTACACTAGTGGGATTTGCAAAGGTAACTATGGTAGGCGTGGCCGAACAGCGTTTGTCGGAACTATTCATTGGTTTATGTTCCGAAAGTTATACTAAGAACAGAGTTTGACGATATTGTTTTGACTAATGCAAAATAGCCTACAACAAAAATGAACCAGTCTCCTGATATTAATTATGGCGTAACAGTTGTCAGAATTTACCAGTTGTCTTGAGTTACTGATTCACATTAAGCCTTTGAAATTTACTAAGTATGCCTACACTGACTTACGATCATGTGACCGTTGTAATGGGCACTTCCTTTTAAAATGTGCTCTCTACAACGTCCACATGACCGTGATGTCTGTTCCTCAACCACTCCCGATGAGCAACCGGACCACCACGACAGCAACAGGTGTCGCTGGGCACGAGAGCCATAACTTGTCTGAACTCGAATCGGATCCTAATACTCGTTGTAAAATTTCCAATTAGTTCCATGAGGGCCAACCTAAACATGAAGGAGCAAAGCTGCGGGCGTTAGAACTATACAGTATAAAGTACTATCGTTTTCTTTATTCATATTCATACCAAGATACGTGGTTTATAGTTCGATATAAATCATTAATGACTATGTTTCTTTGGACAACACATCAAGGCATTGCATTTTGCCATTATTGAAAAAGCCAGCGACTTTTAACCAAAATATTCGCGCAAATGTTGACAATTGCACTTGAATGAATTTTCCATGAGGCGGAATGTTTGTAAATATGTATGTGGGTGCCCTTGAGTTCACACTCATAGGTAAACTAGCATCAGTTTATTTGCATGTAAAATTGAATGCGAACAGTTCTCATTTAACTCCGTTTATGACATACTTCTTATTTTTACCAGTGTAACCAACTATTCGCTTTCATAAATGATGAACACTCTTGATGACGACTTATAAAACTACATGTTTACAATATTCCATAAAGAACTGCCGTTCATACAATGTACAAAAACCACCAATATTACGGCACCCATCAATCACTCTCAGCGATGTAGTTGCTGAAACGCTAAATAAATTTACAAGCATGAGATTATAAGTTCGGCTCCAGATAATAGTGGCTGTGAGTTTTCAAGTCTTTGAGCAAACTTTCTTTTCAGTTGTTTGCCACGGCATCCTTTTCCGACTGAAATTGCTTCCAGTCGTAAGAAACAGGCAAGTTAAAGGATTCTTGCGGTGTTGAAAAGTAACTAGTTCTTTCGAGGTAGTTGACGCAAGAGAGTTTCCAGGTAGTCCAAGTTACCTGTAGTAGTACTTGGAGGAATTGATTTACTCAAATAATGAATTATCATTTCTTATAATGAATTGAACAATACGGATGCCGGGTGTATTTCAATGCTGACGTTAACAAGAATATTTTATCCTGGCGTGGTCGTACTCCTAGGTGTCTGCAACCAGGAGGCGCTGCGAATGTATGCTGGTGCCACAAAGAATCGGTTGCTGACGCTATTAGGGAAGTGTGACTTACGGTAGCCTCAAAAGAGAATGAGGGTTAGTTTGTGCCAGTGGAAACGAACTTCAATTATTCCATAGAAATCAATATATAAGAATTAATGCCACACATGTGGTTGCAGACAAGCTTAGGGTGGGAATTAAAAGTAGTCGTAGAAGCAACCGCGAACTTCATTCAGTTCGTACGAGTCTAAAATAACGAAAGCTGTTTTGACAGGTCTTTAAGACATTCAAACTAGTATCCAGGTATTTTATAACTTTTGAAAAATTACGGCAAATTACATGTATAGCGTTATTTAAAAATATTTTAGTTGTATCTCTCTATAATTTCAATGGGCAGGACTCAGCTAATACTATGATTCAAGATGGTCCATCTATCAGCTCCAGGGTGTGCCGTACCACAAAGGTGCTCAGCTTGGATAAAGAAGGACCATTAGGCAACCTGACTTCAATATTAACCTTGAACTTTTTATGTTTCAATTTTCATCAAAAATGTTAAGCCGTTGTCAAAGGCTGACTTCTGTTATTGCAGGTTTTGGCGGCAAAATTTCGTGACCACTTATTTACGAGAGACTTGTCCTACATATGTTAACAATGGACTACTGGGTTATTTTTCCTAGCGTCTTACTTCAGGTAACAATTGTAGGCCCGTTACATTCGTAACACCTACGGTGTTTTTGTAGCCTGAAACTTGAAGATACGAAGATACCTAAATTACTTGTACTAGATGAATCCGTTAACGTGTATTGTCGTCTTTATTCCATGGAATTGTTTCATGAAAAGTGATTTTGGACTTGAGTCAGAAATTCCGACTGTGTCTTTTGAAATTGACGCGGCGATGCTGTACTTTTTAGTTGTCAATGTTTCCAAAAATAGTAAAGTCCCCTGGAGCCAGATGGAATGGGTCGGGATCCTAAATTCTAATTTTTGCGCTACAATTTTTTTGCAGACAACATGATTTTGTGTTTAGGAATAAACATAATCAAAGACACAAAACAAGCAATTTAGAGCTGACCATCTGGTAAAGATTTAGCTTTTTAACTGTAAAAACTCACACCCCTGTACTTTACTGTCTATTAAGAAATGTATACCAAACATGAGGTATTTATGTCAAGGTTCAAAGGCAATTTGTCCTGGTCTCACGTGCTGTCCCTGTCCTATCTTCTGAACTTGGTGAACATCGATACGTTGAATTTTAAAGAGCAGTGTGCACAGGAACTGTTATGTACAAACTCAATGGAATCTGAGTTTAATTCGAGTTTACCAAGTAAAATTTGGGTAGACGGACATTGCCACCTTGACACTAATTTGCCGAGGTTTGGTCATGCATATCCTTTGAAAACTAGCATGTTGGAGTTCGCAAGTTCGCTTCCGCCATTTTGATGTTTGGGTAATGTTTACCTGGGATGTGTAGCCTACTCCTGCGAATTTGACGTGATCACGCAAGTCCTCGTGAGATGTCGCTACGCAGCATAACAAGTGGTCTCATTCGCCTTTGTTTCATTAGCTAGCTTTTTGAACTCATCTCTCTCTTCCAGTCATTCATTCTCACGAGACCTCGATTTTTCTACTAACAAACTCCTGCATCTGGGGGAACATCTACAGTGCGATATTTCGTTCCGTTAAAGTTGAGAATGGAGATCAGTGTTTCCCGGAAATAATATGAACATTTCCTTTTTACTCACTACCAAAAATAACATTTCCAACCAAGTTATTCCTCCGCGCAAAATATGCCTAAAAACCTTGAATGGAAATTGGTGTCCGTCCTCCAAAGAGACCTGATCAAATGTCGCCAAAGGTGGGTTGAAAAGTCATCCCTTTAGACAGGGCTGTCAATCCTACAAAAATTGAAGTGTTTTAAATAAATTGCAGATGATTTTTACTTCTTTCGTAATTTGATCGTAAATAGGAAGGAAATACCCCATGTATGTGAAGTCTTAAACATACATCCCTACATATATAAATATACATTGAATAAGAAAAGGTATGCTACGGTATTGAATCACCTGCGCTCTTATTCAATGCATCGACGGCAGTTGGTATAATTCTAAGTGATTACTTAATTTTATTTATTGCTTGAATTACCCTAATCGTGTTCATAATTTGTAGAGTGTATAAATTGCCATGATATTGTTTTGGTCGTCTGCTGTCACACAATATCGTACGCTGAGCCACCATTTTGAAGCAGATGCATGATTAGTGTGAAAGCGAGGCTAGAGGAGACGGATACATACATATATATACAGGTACATGTAACAGTGTTAGCTCAGCTGATTTGCTCACAATTTTGGAAGAAGAAACTCTTATTGGAAAATTTGGTAAGTTGATTAATATTGAAGTCAACGAAATCCATTAAGTTGAATGTACGGTTGTCCATGATATGAATTTCATTATATCTAAACGACGAGGATTGTTTAGGTTCAAATCCAAAATAGACTTCCTAATTCACTAACTCAAAAATACGCGCTATGCAGTAATTCGTTACGTTTTAAAACCATTATGGGTTGCACACGATAGTGTCGTTGGTGTTTATGAAGGAGTCTTTGATTCTGCAAAGTACGTGTGCATTTACAAAAACATAGGAGCCAAGCAGACAACACTCACATTGGCCGTCATGAATTATTCTTTCACTTAATCTTTAAGATTCCATGGATGTTTATGAACACTTTCTTTGAGTATCTTGTTTTAAATTTCCCTTCGTGGTTTCGTTATTTCAGGAGGTCACACACCCATTTGGACGTAGACAGCTGCATCAATAACCTGATTATTGTCAATTCCCATCATTCACCATTCACTTAACTGTCAATTCGCTCCGTTGTGATGCGGGTGATAAGGTCGCTGCTTAGCAACAGTCTCACGTGGTCACTAAGTAGTTGTGCCGCAGGTAATATTTTGACTTTACCTGCCCACATCTACTTCTAGCTCATGTGTGCGTTTTCACCAAAGGTTTTATTTTCCGTTACCTCCAAGCAATGGCTTGTCGACAGGTGGCGATGTCGTTGGATGCAGGAATGGGACGATTTAGACCTAGTGTTTTTTTAATATAAATGAAAGTTGATGGTGAGTTTTGAGTTGAGAAGCTTCCGCGGTTGGTACGTTTTAACAGTTGCAGCAACATTGTGGCTATAAGGGTCTCGAACAAACTTGGACGGTGACAAAGTGACCTCGGGACTCAGGACTAAAGTTTGATCACATGCCGAGTAGTGGGCGTTGTGTGGAGCGCTAAATGGCAAAGGAACGGCAAAATTCTGGTATACTTGATATTGATTTGTAGCTTCATTGTGGTAATACTATATACTTTCTATACTAATGATAAATTGTTTTTGTTGCTTCTATAAATGTTATTGTAAAAGAAAGAAGATTGTGGTAACAACAACAGTAACAGGATCACACGATTTTTTACCAACATTAATTAACTTCATTGTTAACTTACACTAAGTGACAGGTCGTTCACCAACTCGAGCCAGTTCGCATCTAAGTACTAGTGCCGCAGGAGCTATATTCGCGCCTCCTGTTGTTCTGGTACTTAAACTAGAGCTTGGATGATAATCTTCCCTTCAGCTAGTATCGTTCTAGAAAAAAAAAAACATGCAAATGGGTTAATTGACCCACAGTGCCTCAAACTTATAGGTTAATTTTGAGAATTTATGGATCACGTTTGTCATTTTCCTTTCCTTTTTCAATTCCAATTTTTGGGCGACATCTTAGTTTCACGCCAGGTAGTATCGTCCAGTAAATATCGGCTGCTCGTATTTGGCTCGTTGTACTTGCCGCATTGTGTGTGGGGCATAGGGCCACTCGGCAGACGGACAGTACGTTACAAGGTCAGTCGTGTTTCGTGCCTCAGATGAACGATTGCTGAACTGAAAAGTCACGTGAATAATTGAATGGACTAGCGGCTAGTTCATATTGCTGACGTATTTTCATGCCTGACGTAAGGATCGGGTAGTAGACGGTAGATGAGGGCGAGGCCCTCGGACAGCTTCGCAAGATCGGGCGATCTCGCCTTCTGTCCTCGCTGTGGTTGGTGTGGACGTGGATCGAGCGGTAGGGCCTGGTAGGCTGGTGGTGGTGTTCTTCTTGTGGAGACGAGACGCTGGCTGGATGGTAACAGCGTTGATGACATCTTAGGTGTGAAGCTGGCTTAATGGCAACAGCTTAGAGTGACGTGAGCATCGGAAACAGCTTGAGTATTTTTATAGCCTCCCCCTTGGACTAGAACGTTAGCTGCGCATGTGCGAACCTCAGTCACACGGCCAATCATTCTCCACTTTGAAAGCCACGTGACTTGCCTTCTACCTGTCAGTGACATGAAAACACTGATTTAGGCTGTAGCCAGGGGCACTTTAAATAATTAAAAGAGTGTGCGTCAGGTTTGGCGATTGTTTTGAGGAATGTGTTGAAAATAATTTCAAGGAAACTGATTTGCTTGTGCTTTTGAACTCGTCCTAAATGAGAAAAGCTAAGTTCTTTTAGCTCTGACCCACTTTTCAATGCTAAATGGTGGCTGCAGTTTGCTTTCAACCCCTGTCGCCTGCTGTCTGAGAAGCCAAGTAGGAGTTCAAACTGTTCAAAATTGACAAGCGGGCATTTGGTGGGGGCGTACTATGACCAGAGTTTTAGAATCTAAAGAGAACGAGCATTCTGAATCTGTAGTTAGATTTTTTTACTAGCACTTGCAGGGAAGTCGCAATTTTGGAAAGAAAACTGTCAAATTTTGTGTTTTTGGTTCTATTTTTCTATGCCGGAATTTTCTTCGATGTGAATTAACCAATTATGAATCTGTAGTACAATTGAGTTTCAGTTAACATGAGTAGCGGTTGAGAGTTGGAATGCTACAAAAGCTTTTGTTTTCCAGAGTCTTGATAAGGGCATGAGGATAGGACTCATTTCCACTCTGTAATAACTGCAGTGTGCCACTGATGACATCGAATAGGCAAATGTACCACGTTCATGTCACCAAGGCATAAATCTCGTCCAACTTAATCGTCACGAGGAGAAGAACGCGTCGTCACAAAATGATACTCACCAGGCGTTCCATAGGCATGTGCTTGCGCGAAAGCCTTCTCTCAGCGTGGTCAATTTTAATCACACATTGACTGAACACAGTGACGCTGGGAGTCATTCCAAAGATGCAATACACGCACGAGTGCAGCTAGCCCGAACAGGTCCTTCGATTGCAATGTATGGCTATATCTAGCCAGAAACTAGTATGGCTTCGACATGCACAGTCATTTGTTTTGTTTTGTTTTTACTCTTCTTGATGCTTCATGAAACTTCCAGGAGAGAGGAACAAATAAATGACGATAATCCACGCATTATATATCCACTTGCCTTGTGGATTTCTTTTCCAAGTCATCCAAGTTCATAAATTAGTTTTACTCTCGGAGATCTCTCGACTTCTGTTTTCACTCACCTCCAGAGTTTTCATGGACTTATTACACACAGAACTGTGAGTACGTCAACCATTTCATATGACAGTCGGCTATTCAGTACTATACCTTTCAACTAACTCGAGGGGTGTATCGCTTGAAAAAATTAGAACAAAACGGGTCAATAGTGTTGTCTTTACCAAACTGAGATGGAAAATACATTTGTCATTGATTGCACCTAGTGGTCTGTTTTTCTCTATTGCTATGACCTGAAGCCCAAAGGTTTCTCGGCTGAGTTACAAAAATTGTAACCAACAAGAACTTTGAGAAACAGCTGAAAATATAAAGCATATTTTCACTTTTCTTGTGCGCTTGATCTAATTACAATGCTCGTCATCATTGTTACGTACTGTGCAAACATCTGCCCAACATGCAGGTAGCAATTCAGTCGCTAACGTTTCCATACCCTGCGGTTATATCTGCTTTACCGCAAAGCGGGTGTCGGAAACTGCGGAAGGCAAATGCAGCACCATCTTTAAAAATCATTGTGTTGGATCGTGTGTTGGTGCGGAAGCCTTTGTTTTGTTTGATGTGAAACGCTTTCATGTGCCAACTCCAAGAGAAAAAAGATGAAATTGCTTTCATCTCTAAACAACGTTGTTATTACAGTATATGATCAGTTCATTCTGATGTGACAAATTCCAGCTGCGTACAGATGAATTCAAATTCTATTGTTATCCGTGAACAATATCATTATGATAAACAAACATTATTACTATAGGCCTTGTCTGGACTAGCTCTGTCTTTAGTTCAAATATATACGACTGTTCTATTTCTGTTTACTCACCAGTTAAAGCTGCATTTCGACATGTTTAGCTGGCTAAATAACGAAAATCGACTGCGAATTAGGCCTTTTACTCTCATAAAGTAAAATCGACTTATAATATTCCTTTCTGTAGTAGGATTCTATTTCGGTTACAAACGCAAGTCTCAGGCAATGCTTACAGTCGTCATTTTCGAATTCAAAATTTTAGGTGGCCAACCCAATAAACTTTGAAACGCATTTTCTTGACCCTCTGAATGCCTTCGATGTTCTTGTCGGTAACAGAAATAGAATGCTATTGCGGTCAGGAATATTACGAGACTGGTTTCATGAAAATGAAAGGCCAAATTCGATTTTCATTTTTTAGCCAGCATAAGGTACATATCCAAATGCAGCTGACTTGATTGATCCGACCAAGTGGCTGTATGAGGCCAGTGAAATTATTCAACGGAATATTGAACATTAACTAGGAGTTACCACCTGTGTGATTGATAAAGGAGGATGTTCTGGTGCCTAATTCGTATTTTTGGAAAGATTGGGCAAATCCTAGGAAATTCTAGAATGTTCTTGAATTGGTGAAAAGTAACGGTAACATATTATACCTACACAGGCTTCAGTTAGTGAGAGTTAGATACATAGTCAGCTGTGGGTTACAGAACCAGCAGTTACCACAGGACCGTAAGAACACGTCAGACGTCAAGGTGAACTCATGGCGACCGGCATAGGCATAGGCCAGGGACAGGGAGCAGTACAGAAAAGAACGACAGTGCTAAACATGTGGACGAGAAGCATAGCATTTGTCAATCAACTTTCAGTACTGGACTTGCACTTTTAAGAGCACTGACTGGGCTTTTTTGTATATTTCGTAAAAGTCCGAGAAAACTTGTTATTCATAGATATTCTTGATTTAGATTTACATATCCTTGAGGAATGCAAAACTATTTCTCCATTGGCAGGGCGCCCACTCTGGAAAAAGATAATGGGTCATCTGTCGCTCTCCCAGTTTTTTGAATTACTTAATATCAATTGGGAAAATGTCGGAGAGGGACTCTGATAACAGCATTAATTGATGCTCGTTTCCTGTTTTAAAATTATGTATATCGTTTCATATTTAGGGATCCCAGCCCATAGAGGGAGCCGTTGATGGCATCCATGGCCTCTCTTTTTACCTAGGCTTATATCGTTTCTTCTTAAAGAATGTCTCCCGGAGGGTGGGGGCAGTGATGGAATCAATTGTTCATCGACAGCACTTAATGTTTAGGAAGGTCTTCTCTCGAAAGGCCATCCGCTGATGGAATTCACTGTCACTCTTTAGATTATAGTGACATCGCATTTCATATTAGGGGCCAGCTGAAATTGAGGAAAATTTTATCTCTATCATCAGATGCCAGACAACAAAATGCACTCAATGATTTTGTGTCAATATGAAATTGTTTTCAGTGAATTCTGGACGGTAAAATTCGGTTAGTTATGTATCAGTGTTTACTTTCCTATGGGTAACAGTCAACATGTCGTAGCCGAGTCAATACAGAGTGGGCCGGTAGCAAGTTGCATCAGTAACTGAATCAATGAACAAGTGCGATATACTGTTCCTGAACGTAAGTCAGGAGTTCACAGTTGGCTGGAGCATCAGAACAGACATTTTTTCGAGTAGACTTGTACACGTTTGACCGATATTAAGGGATGTAACTCGAACTAGTCTTCAGTCTATCATAAGACCAAAAGCTGATATTAATATTACCATTACTATCATCATCATCATCATCATTATCATTATTAATTTGTATCAGAGGCTTCTGGTCCACCAAAGTACAATAACAGTCAATGTATACAGCCACATTTGTACGCGCAGTCAAGGCATTTAAAAGTTTTATATTACGTATTAATTACAGACGGGAGGCGCTAAGGCGGGCGTGTGAAGGATCCTGAGTTAGGTGCTTCCACTGAACTTCCTTCATAAAACGTGACCTGAACTTATTATATCCTTTATGTATTATCCACTGATATCGGGTCACAAATGGGCTTCACATGTAACCATGAGCGGTAATGATTTGAGACGAAAAAGCATGACTTTATCTTATAATATCGGGCATCAAAATCAATGCCAAGCGACCGCTTCTGCTTTTGAGAACTGGGTTTCATTTCTTCAACTTCACTTTCTTGTAAATTATCTCGTTGCTCACGAAATGTCGATTTTCATGTCATGTTCTTTGGCATTACTAGGTGACCTGACACGAGTAGACGAGGCGGTCTTTCCACCAGGTGACCGACGACCACCCAGTGAGGATGTCGCGGGTGCGTTCCATAGCCGCAAGGCACTTGCGAACAAAGCTAATACCTGCACGTGCTTCTCTTGTAATGCATGGCGATATCTCTCGAAGACTTGCGTATTCTCGTTTTTTTTCAAAGCAATATTTCCACGAAACGCCGTTTTTTTCCAAATCAATATTTCCACGAATCGCAACCCATGTAGGCTACGTATCTCGTAGAGTGTTGATATTAACCAGGTGGAAAATTAAAGGAGAACGAAATATTACTATTTTTCGAAAGGTACTCAATACATCTGGTGATAGCTACCCTGGATGTTGGCAAATCGTTAACATTCCGTGCACACCGAATTCTATGAGCAAAATTTAATTTCATTATACAATTTTGAAACTTCTTTGAGCTGGTTTATTCGTATTTTTAAAGGTAACATTTTCGAATTATAAAGTCTTTTGAGTATAAACCCTTCGGAGTATAGGGCAACAGAAGCAGAATTCGCAACCGCACTTGTTCAGTTTCTGATTCAACTTTCTTCAGAAGCCTTGGTCGGATTATAGGTCCTCCGTGGAAATTACTCAGTCCAAAAGATCGACTTTTGAGATTTATACTATTTAGAAGAAAAAATAATCGAAAAAATACAGCAGTATAAGGCGTTCAATCAAAACTGTTTCAAGCTCCCTCTGTCTTCTTAGATGCCTCTCCAGTGCCACATTTTGTAGATTAATAGTTTTGTCAATATGTGACATGCTTTATTTTAAAAATATTATTCTATTATCATGGCTTTGAAAGTTTTGTAATCTAAAAAAGTGAAAGTCAGTCTCGGGGACTTCACTACAGTGAGCATACAATCCGAATAACATAAGCCACTTAAAGGGACGAAATCGGTCTTGCAGCTGAAACGCGTTTTAGGGTTTTTTTCGTAGGGTTGATTAAATCTATAAAACAACAAAATATGTTGCATTTTGGGATTTTATTGCCAATCTACGATTTATAATTACAAAGACTGCCCGTCAAACCTAACTGAACTCGAGGCGGACTGACCTCGTCACTGAGTTGTTTCAATTCGTTGCTATGCGCCTTGAAAATGGCCGACATGTACAGGAAGAGTGTAGTGCTAATCTAAGTCGGCGTGAAAAAGACAAGGGCTAAGCTCCTGAGTGTATGTGAGAAAGCGAGGTGTAGAACCCAGTGGCGGATCTAGGATATCACAAGGGGGGGGCAACATTTTGTCCGGCTGTAAGCATTTGCGCAAACTGAACCACGATTGTAGATGCGCATAGCACCGAATTGGGGGAGGTCGGGAGGGGGCAAACCCTCTCCCGCCCAGGAAATTTTTCTGTTTTTACATCTAAAAATCAAGTATTTTCCTTGATTCCTGAAGTATTATCCAAGAAAAAAAGGCAAAAAAAAAACACGTAGAACGTGTCAAACAGGAAAAACTGCAAGTATCAAAGACTCGATCTCACGACCTTGCGCATAGAGCGCGCGTGCGTTACCGCTACTCCACCACGATTTCACTACTATTCTCATACTAAGAGACCTACTTGCTTATGGTCCACAGCGTTTGCGCGCGAAACCTACTTCTTTTTGTAATGCTTATTACACGTTTTGTGCCATCGATTCTTAACAAATTTGTCGTATTTAAAATAGTCTTCAAATGCCCAAAAGACCAAATCCGTTTTTCGTGTTGGCAATAATGAAGGGATTGCTTTGGAAATCGTCTTAACATAAGGTTTGACAAAGAGAGTATTGCGAATTTCTGAGTGATTCACTAAAGGCTTCGATTAAAATTCCCATCTTACCAGCAGCTTCTGTTTTTTCATCGTCACTCAGGTTCCATTTTCTTTAAAAATGAAGTAAATTTTCTTCATTGCACAGTGGAGCAGACGACGGAAACTGAGTCGTAGTGCGCAGCGC
>NMRA01000092.1:885179-928672 GCA_002633005.1 Phoronis australis
CCCCCCCCCTCCCCCCCAACACTAAAACTGCACACATTTAAATCTTTTTTCATTCGTATAATTTTAATTACCAGGGTTAATTAATAAACTCAACATTTCCCTACGCTCTTACTGTTATTTTTTTGCGGCAGCTAAGGGGGGGGCCGGGCCCCCTGCCCCCCCCCTAAATCCGCCTATGAAACCGAAAGACTTTGAAGGAGTTACCCATCTAGAATAAGCATTTGAGAAATTGACGAATAACTGCTTTGCGAGATCAAACAGTCCAGGCAGATGAAATATCAAGCTTTGGTAGACAGCAGGCTTTGTGGATTTGAATTCCTCGCCCGTCTTTCAGAAATAGCGTGACATTGATGCTTACTTTTGATTCATTTTAAGCTAAGGCTAACATTGTTTTCTAAAAACTTTTACTGGTGCCTCCAGTCTTTGATTAATTAAAGCTACATTCCACCCGCGATTTTTGTTTTGATTTAGGCCACTTACCGCTACGAAATTGGTCTCTAACAGAGTTTAGTTTTCTTCTGGTCACGCCCTAGGCCCAGTATTGAGCTAGTAGTGAGCTTCGGGTGACTTCAGTATGTGTCAGAAATCGTATGCATAGAGCCCGTTTGAAGTACTGTACAAATAAGGAACTGTCAGTTCAAGCCCTGAATTCACTTACAAACTGAGTAAGGAGTGAGATACAACCCATTTTATAACAGTGGACTAGGCTAAATCAAAATACTCCTTTTTGACAGAAAGTGCGAGTGTGTCCCGGCTTTTGTCAATGAAATTGGTATAGGCCTAGACTTTACAGGTTTCGAAATTCTAAAGTTAATCCTTTAAAAAATCAGGAAAACTACGACATTCTTAGGAAACTATTGTCTGAAAATGCACCCTTCGTAGGGAAACAGGTCGTGGCTAAGTAGCCGACTGAGCGGTCCGTGAACGAATTTAGCAGACGCTCCACTGGGCCTACCCGGGAACGACTCAGACTGCTGATTCCATTCATAATCATTCTGCCGGCATAGTGCGCTGAAGGTGACTTATATTAAGTCTGAAATGTGGTATTTATATTTCATGAGGCATGTTTTTACGGTTAAGCTGGCTTATTTAGACGACGTTTGCCCTCGTAAGGCAGTGGCCGCTGCTCCTTTTTGCGAACGAAGCTGAGGAGGCCTTGTCGCGAGAAAAGATGGTATTCGCGCTGTGTGTCACGTGATATATTTCACATGTAATATGGCCGACTCCAATAAGTGGCAAAACTAAACACATTTTGCTGGAGTGAGTTTTCTTGGATTTGACATCATGGTTGTCACAACTGAGGACGCCTTTGCTGTACTAGAACTTCCTTGTGGTAAGGACATCGTGATCACTCTTGACAAATTCTGAAACAATTTGAAATCGACAAAAATAAAAGTTATAGTTTCGTTTTCTGGATTTTGGCGCGCTGGTCTGTGTTTTGAGTCTCCGAGTATCACTAACACGGCCTTGTCGTTGCCTTAAATCATTCCTGGCTTGGGCATATTTTTGTACGTAACTTAGAGCCAAATGAGTGTAGCTTTTGGGCGCACTTCCATGCTAGAATTGCTCGTCTGTTTGAGACGGAGGTGCCCAAAAGTGACACTGGCCAACTGACGGTGACACTGTACTGTCAGTTTGTAACCAGCCAGCTAGATGTATGAAGACTAACGTCAAAATTCAGCTAGGAACTGCTGAGTCTTAACTTCACGTAGGCTTTGAAATTTCACACTGCCCAGGGTAGTTCTGCTTGCCACCTGGCCACAGTCGCAAACCAGTGGCAGTGTGACTCACATGTGCTGGCTGTTCTTGCAGTCGTCGGTTTTCAAAGAAATGTGGAATGTGCCATCCTCACAATAGTTTAAAAAGATACCTGGATTGTAAAATATTCATCTTATGTTCTGTTCATGTTTCCTGCACAAGAATCATTAGCAATCCAAAATTAACTACATTTGTCAGTAAAAAAGACCACCTCCAAAATGGAGATTTTGATGCCTGTTTCAGCTCTCGTTTCTAAATCAACCAATGGCATTCTAGTACAAACTAGGTCATTAAGTTAACTTTTGACCTCTTTTCCCTTGTTCGTTACAATCGTTTTTAAGTGAAAAATAATCTAGCAAATGTCATTTTCTTGCGTCATTCTCTGGGTTTTCTAACAAGGAAAGCTCTGTCTACTTGAAAACAGTACACTCACTCATAGAAAGGTCCCCCATTTCGGTGTGCCTGGCAGATGGGTGACCTCTCATAACTCTTTATACGTTTCCTTTTGACCTCGAGCACATTGACTGTAAAGTCTCCAATTTCGTTGACTTAACAAAGGACTATCTATTTGAAAAAAGTTGATTCTGGAAGTATTAGCTGAAAGGATTTAAAGACTTCGTCTGCCTCGAAAGGTGTCCATCTCATTAAGAAGCCTGGACATTCAGTGCTTCTCAACATCAATCGGGGAAAACCGTTGTCACAGTTGGCCCTTATCACCAAAGTTGATCTAAGCTCCTATTGTGTTGTACAGACCAATTATCGCATTAGCGATGTCTTCACAGCAATAAATTGAATTCCTCTGAAAAGTTAGGGTCGAATCTTTCATTCGCGGAAAAAATATGATAAAAATTTGCCAAATCTGTGTTTGGTTTTTATTTGTTTACAACAGTTTTGAGTTGATGCGTGTTTACATTAATGTATTCATTCAGTGTCAGTGGTGGACAATTGGCATTTGCGTCGTTACATCGGACAAAAGACTGAGCCTGGCGATTAACACAGAAAGATTGATATCAGGCCTATGAAAACTGGTGTCGTCTGGAATACGGACTTAACGGGACTCTGTTGTAATGTACACTCGAAAATAACTGAAAGATTAGGGAGGGTTGAGCGTAATTCGCGGAAACTCTTCCAGCATACAGGCTTATTAAAGATGTATCATCAAGTGTATGTGCTACTTGCTATTTTTTGCGACATCTTTTGGCAGAGATTGAGTTTCGCCAAAGCAAAATTTGCTCAGAAATTCTTTTTACTGGTATTAAAATACTAAAAACTTACAATGAGGTGAAACAATTGTGATAATTTGTTGATCATCGAACGTTTACATGACGCCTTGTGAAAGAAGAACTGTTGATCAAAGAATCGGCAAAAACATACCTGGTTCGTAGATGAATGATCCCATTTTATGTGTCCTCCATAAAAATTCGCTGTCCCAAAGAATAGAAATCTGCCATTCAGTTACAACTACACATGCAAATTTCTTTCACTCAACTGCCCCAGTCAAGGAGACACACCGCTAAATCCAGGACACAAGCAACTTCCTAACTTTCCAGTGCTCGAAGTTTGTGATTGTGCGCTGAAATAATTTGCTGTGGACTCATGAAGTAAAAATGGTGCTAGAAGGTCCAATATCCAGAAGTGTTGGTAATTGTTGAGTATGGACTACACAAATCAATCAGTATCAAGGTTAAAAGTTCTCATTCCATCTTTTGTTTCATTGCGCATTTAAACTAATATTTAAACCAGTTCTTTTGATTTGCAAAATTTAGGTCAAATTGTGTTTCATAATCTTTCTGCCTGTATCCCCGTCTATAAATACTGGTATGTCTAGACCCACACTATCACTTGGACTGGAAGTACTTGGTTTGAATAGCATAGTAGAAACACAAACTCAAAAACAGTTTTTATCATGATAAGGAATATTATAAGACCCGTTTTATGACCTTTAGTGGTTTAATTCGTGTTTTGTTTTTGAGAACTAAACACTGGAAATGCAGTTGTAAATACCATGTCAAAGTCACACCACTGAGGACGTGTTGGGAGGCTGAAAAGGACTTGAAATCATGAGAACTTTGCTAAATGTTTACATTGCATCATATCATTTCTTCATTACTTACCGTCATACGCTGCTACTGTCGATGTGCCTGGGGTGAAGTATAGGTCACACATAGCAACATAGGGTACCATGCCAGGGCTCAACATTACCTTTTTTACTTGCCCGAACAACAAATTCACTTGCCCCAAGTACAATCCCAAATAGCACCGTGCATGTGCACACCTAGGTAATGTATTACCATAGGGCTGCCTGTGCTGAGCCTTCTCTTGTGTCGTGCATGCTATATATACATGAGTTGCTATTTTTTTAACGATTCTTCTTATAGAACATTTATTTATAAGGTGTGTCAAAACACTTGAGAGACAAAATAGAAGAGTAACTATGATATCTGAACCGTTGTCTAACATTCACAAAATGAGCTAAGACAAGAACTCTAGACACTTCTGTGTACTCATTAGTTTATACGCCCTCATGCATTAAACTTGAGTTGTTGCTTAACCTTAATTTGAATTTTTGCTATCCGTAAAAATCTTGCACAGTTTTGGTCATCGGTACCTTGTATTAAATTAAAATCAAATTTTAACATATAATAATGCCACATATACTTTTATTTTCAATAAATAATTACATTTTTGAAAAATAGGTAGACCGCGAAAAAGTCACTCTTCAGAGCGACAATCCTGAAGACCGTATTCCTCTTCTTTTGGGAGTCGCCACCGGGAGCCGGGAATTCTTAAGAATTTCCTTTGGAATTCCCCCTGAATAAATACGAGGCCTTTAAAACTGCTGTGTAGTGTAGAAAATATGTGGTCAATCATTCACTTTTTAGCTTTTGCGCTTATCTGTATGACTTACATCCGCCGACGAACGCGGTGCTTCCAGCTGTACATAGGTAAACGCCGGCAAAAATCGCACATCATTCCTTGTTCACTGTCTTGCAGGCCAGGAAACATAATTTCCCTTGACGGAACCCATTCCCGCACTCTTTTTGTTTCATATTATTGCTTTGATTCTTCCTGAACTCATTTTTAGCAAGTAAACCAATGCCGTCTAGGCCTGGACGGCTTCCTTGTTTGGCGTTTTGCCAGAGTGCAGACAATCAGTAGTATCACGTGACAACTTATTCAGAAACTGCAGAGCATCGAAAGGATTTGACCGCGAGCATCATCTGTGCACGCTGCATCACACTCGTTCTATTTTCCTTTCGGTGCTCATTCGAAGACGGGAGTTTCTGTGGCGGCCACAGGGGCTTTTTCGGATCTACTTGCCTATGCGGCCAGCTTTTTAACTTGCCAAGTACTTTTCAAATTCCACTTACCCGACGCAAAATCTCCGTGTACACGGGCAATCAGGCAACCGTTAGTGTTGAACCCTACATGCAAGGCATGTGATATCTCTTTTCCTTATTAAATGACTTGTAGACCTCTTGCAGGCAGAGATCATTGTATTTTTAAAAGTATAACTTGAAACTGCTTATGAACGTGTCATTATAATATTAAGTATTTTCTCATTTTGTCATGACCTTGGATTAAATTTGAAAATTTAGCAGTTAGCAGTGGTCTCAACAGTATTCTAAGGGATTTCTTTTGAAATAATTTGAATGTTGAACTAAAAACTCTAGCTGGAGTCTTAATTGTGGAAAGTAAACAACGTGTCAAGCAGTTTCTAAAACAGTGATCCATGTTGTGATTTCAGGAGCGGACTTAGAGTCGGTGCAGACTAGCTATAAAAAATTGGCTCTCAAATGGCATCCTGACAAACATAAAAACTCAAGTGAATCTATAAAAGTAAGTCATTGGTTTATTAGTATGCTTCCATGATGTTGTAGAGGTTTCTGCTATGTAGTCTAAACGAACTCATGGTTACAGTGTTCTCCACAACCTGTTATGACTAGTCACTTCGTTGAGTTTGAATTTTGCCTCAATGAGTTTGGCTCATTTGCGTCAAGTTTAAAAACGCTCGACAAGTTGAAGAATTGGGAGATTAGTCATTTCTTAAGCAAATTTTGGACATATTGGGATTTTTGATACCAGTTCTATGCGTTTCTTCCAAGACTTAAAACACAAACTCTCCACAGTATGTACTTGGGCTTTTGAACGCATACATGAATTTTGTAATTCTTGTCGAGTGGGAATTTTCTGTTTTGGAGAACACTGCGTTATCTTAATGGGCAATAGTGGGATATATCGTGCCCATATTTTGAGAACCAGTTTGATGCCTGTTATTCAGTGGAGAAAACTGGTTCTCAAAATGCAAACATGTTATATCCGACCTTTACATCTTAAAGTATTAAGCAGAGTCCACAGATTGCCATGTACATAATTGACCTATCACCAAGATTTTGAGTGAACTGACCAATCAGAACGCAGCATTCTTGACACACCTTCGTTTCCAAGCCGCTTTTTTACCCTATAAACAACACGTTGCTGGGTAAAACATATTGTTTGTTTCTCAACATTTCACAAGGAGGCGGAGCTTGCGATAGGTCAATTGTTACCTGTTAAGACTAAGATAATCAAATGTTCAGCTGAGTTCTGGCTTCTTTCCAATTGTATTTCCTTTGTCAAAAGCTTGCCATGATCGCCATCTTTAAAAACCTTTGTTTTTGGATCGTGTGTCAGGATGGAATCCTTTGTTTTATTTATTAAATACCATGAGTTAGCATTCCGAGTTACACATGATAAAACCATGGACCGGATGGAGTACGCTGATTGTTTCAACTGAAAGATTGACCGCAGCTATCTTGACTTATTCTTGTTTGATGTTTGCCTTTTCAGTTTGTCTTTGTATTACGTGGGACGAGTGATGAAAATTTGTTGCAGATTTAACTGTTTATTACGCAGCATTTGTAACAGTATTTGTTTGTTAGTTCAATTGTTATATTGGGTAAACATTGTATGTCAAGTATTAATAAAAGTGTCAGAATTAGTACAACTCACCAGTCTTTCTTAAGAAGTGTTAATTGATAACTACCTGAAGAAATCTGTACAGGCCATGCTTCTTACCATATGCGCATACATGTGGTGCAGATTGCCCTCTCTGGACATCCGCCATCTGCTGCTGTATTTCTTCAACTCCTTGCAGGATCTAGCAAGTGTTTTCCTGTCAACATGGCAACAGGTCATGATGAATTTTAGCGGATCCAACAACCACTGTCAGTGCCCCTTAGTTGCAATATTTTTTATTTGTGTTTTCCTCTGTATTTTCAGAGTTCTCGTGTACGGATTTTCATGAAATTTTGCAAATAGGTTTGCATTAAGGAGGCGACAATATATTTACATTTTCAGATGGATTTGTCCTATTCTGCACCACCTAGTGACCATTTTCATTGTTTTTTGATCTGCTTTTTTGGCGTCCGCTCCAGGGATCATTATAAAAATTGGCAGGCGTGTTCCTGCTGATTAGTTTGACTACTAGGTTGCACCCAGTGGCATTTTTTTTTGATTTTTTGTATCCACATCTGTGTCTCCTAAACCCCTTGCACCCTTTCAGGATCTTTGAGGCATTTGGCAGTTGTAGTCCACTATGATGGTGACATTGGTATATTCTGTCCCACCATTTGTCCATTTTTATTATACTAATAAATGTCGCTAGAAGTGTACATTGTGTGGTACAGTTGTGGGCGCATTTAATGCTTTGCTCTTGTTTAAAAGCGACTGAGTTTTGTATTCTTTTACTGGTAACAGATCGCTCAAGGAAATACTTGAACCCGATCTATTTCCTGTGAATTCTAATATGTTGTTGTTGGTTTTCTGCAGAAGTTCAAAGAGATCAACTTAGCATTCATGCGCATCACTGATCCAGAATTTAAAAATGACAAAGACATAACCATGGAAACGATGTATCAGCTGTTTCGGGAGGTGTTCTTCTCCAAAACAACAGAGCCTGCCGGTAAATGTCAATTTAAACAACTACATAACAGAACGGTGAAGAGAGAGTTTTATTTCATTTTTAACACCTTTAGTTTAACACAGTGCTACCCAAGACCTGGTGATGTTCTGGTTATTATTGTTAAGGCAGGGTTCGACATTAACAACTATCCCATTATCCGGGACATCCTAAAATTAGGTGCGTACAAGTTGAATTTCTAACCTGTTGTTCAAAGGGACAACTTAAAGTTTTTTATAGTCGTGCACTTAGGACAATCTTATCTTAAACGCATGCTCACTTTAAGTAGTTTCTGTAACCTTTCTGCATCATATAAATTGCCAAGATTCCTTAGGGAACTTGTCTTCAACCAGTGTTGGGCTTCAGTCTGTCGGTGTCGCAATTTAAGGGGACTAGCTCTGATTTTGTGCTCGGCCACGGTGGCCACTTCAAAACAGCCGTGAAAAACACAAAAAAATCCAAAGTAAACTTATTAACAGCATTACATGATTTGGTATACGTAATGATATTTGCAGTAAATGTTTGACGTCCTCATCTCCTATTATGTGACATTGACAACTAATGGCATTTTTTCTTTTTCGTTTTGCTGTCTGCTCTGTCCTGTGTCAAAAAGCAACAATGAGTTCAATAAACAAGTATTTCAAAAGCGTTCTGCCACTGCCAGTGAGACCTCAGATTCCAAAGGTGTTTAAAGTACAAATAGTTATATATTCCTTCATATAGAGTTGTTCATAAGGACAACCAGTCAAAAAATAATGTTTACCTGATTAATTGTCTAATCCTGCTTTGCACCTGACGATCCCAGCATCAAACCTAGTACACACTCACCTTGAAATTCATAATAAAGTAGATCATAAGAGTTTGATTGTGAGTTGGACTATAGTCAGTTACAAGGATCCCAGTCTTTGAGAACCAGTTTGATGCCTGTTATTCAGTGGAGAAAACTGGTTCTCAAAATGCGGTACCCCTGTAAGTAACTAATGCCCAGTTACATCCTTGATATTAGCATGATAGTTTTTATGTAAACTAAGAAATATCACATTATGTGTGAATTGTTTTTCATTCCAAGCTATCTATGACGTTTCGAGTGAAGATGAACTTTCATCAGAGGAAGATGTGATGATACCACCACCACAGGGTGAGTGCACGTGACTGGGACGTGGTAACGTAATTGCCAACCATCGCCACTATTGTTAAAAAACAAGCCGTCTAAGGTGGCCTGGCATTACTTTTGTGATCCTGTATTCATTCAAGATTATAAAAACAAAAAATATGGTTGGTTTTATTAGAAATTAGTATAATTCAGAAATGTGACCCATGGTTATGAAGTTTGACTGTTTATTTGACATTGGCTGTAGATTGGTACATACATAATTGTTATTTATTCTATATAATTATGCTGTATTTAGCATATTTGATATAGAATTAACTGGAGATGTAAAATTGAGTGCATGTGGGATAAATCAGAAAGATATTTTGGGGTGTGTAAAGATCTCTATTATTGAAGTTATCTTGCCGTTTTTCAGGGAAACCGCTGACGCCAGAGGTAAGTGGCTATTTTTTAGTGGTATAAAGAACATAAATACAAAGACATGAAAAACAAAATATACTCTTACCACACATACGCACACACGAACACACCCAACCCTTCACCATATCCACCCGCTTTTTAGCTAGGATGTTGTCAGGAAAAAGTTTCTCCAAGATGCATGGTATTCATCTAAATCACCATCATTTAATAAAATTCTTTGAATATAAAATTCTCTTTCTAATATCAAGAAAATGACAGAAACTGGGGATTATTTTTTACACTTAGATACATAACTATAATACTTTAATTGCAAAAGAATCCAATTTAAAACTTTGTTTTCGTTAGCAAGCAAGAAATCGTTTTTTTGTCAATAATCAAATCACTAGTAACATACTTGCTAAAGATAGATTTCCTGTCTTACTATTTCATCATTGTGCCATAAATTTGTTGAGAGGAAATCATTTGCATTTTTATGGGAATGTCTACTTAATGAAAAAGGACGAGTTACAGAGGTAATTGGTTTAAGTGTTTCATAAAAAGAGATCAACTATGAAGTAAAATTGAAAGAATTATTGGCCAGGAGACTATCTACATTGCATGGAATGTTGCAGAATATTGGGGAGATGCGATTTCACCCGTAGTGCAAATTATCGATCAGATCTCACATTCAGCTCGGCAAAATTTGTCCATAAATTCTGTTTCCTGGTATTAAAATACTAAAAACGTGCGAAAAAAGTGTCTTGTTGTGATGTTTACGCCACCTTGTGGGAAAAGAACACTTGATTGAAGAACCGGCGAAATATGTATTGGCCAATACGTGGCTCTCTATTGTAAGATGCTGAAATCCTACGAATCTTATCGCTCTACAAATTAAGCGGAAGAATGATGGTAGAACGGTAATTGTTTTAGCACGCAAAGAAGTGTGTAGTTTGTAATGTCATTAATTTTATGTCAGATTTTAGTTGATCAGGTGCAAAGTGGTATATTCATACAGATTTGCACCCAGGCCAACTTTAGGTGTTTTTATTTGCATAGTATCACTACATGTGTAGGCATAGACTACCATTTGTTCTTGCCCATTACTGCAATTGTTATTTCAAGTTGTTTTTATCTGTGCGTACGGTAGGTCTCTTATTTAGCACACATTATGGACAAAAAGTGAAATTTTATTTTGTTAAATTTCTCCACAGATTAAGAACATTAGTCTATTACAAGCATGGTTTGTAATGTGTAGATGTCATAAAATAACATTTGAGAATCACATTATTTGCAAAAAAAAAGTAAACCAGCCTTTGAAAATTGTAAAGATGTCTATTCTGGCAATTACATTTGTGCGAAATAAGTGGATAGTTACCGTATATTATTTTTTGTGTATCAGTATTATGTGTACTGCACTGTACGCTTAGATCATGTCTGTTGGAGAAGCATTCCAAGCGTAAATGGATAAGTAAATAAAATGTAATCGCAAAACTTGTGCACTCTTATGTTGAAACCAACGTTAAGTGTGTGATGGTCAGCGTGTTCCATCTCTCACAAAACCTTTTTTCAAGTTAACCAAACTTAGGGGAATTTTGCATCGGGCAGCATTCGGAAATTTGAAAATATAGAGCTCTATGTGAGGACGAAGCATTTTTCAGAAATTTCTATTACCATTGATTGCGTTAGCGTTATTAGTCCTGCCAGTGGTTAGAAATTCCTAAGCATGCACTTGGGTCTTCCAACTGGATTGAATTTTCCTGTTGTTGATTGAATGTGGTTTATGTTTCAGGAAATAGCTAAAAATGCAGAGGATCTTATATCTGAAGAAGAAAAAGAGAAAAAGCGGGCTGAGAAACGAAGAGCGAAGAAAAAAGTGAGTAAGCCTCCCAACTGTTGCGGGGAGCATGTTTCATTTTGACGAATTTCTGTCGTCAAACCCACATTTGAATATTTAACACATTGTTTGTCCATTCCTTGTTTATTTCGTTTACTTTTTAGTAAGAGCAATTCACGATGTCACGTGTTTCTTTAAAAACAAAGTAGCTAAGAGTGTTATTTTTGTTGTCAGATTAAAAAATCATGTTTCGCTTTCAGAGACGTCGAGAAAAGAAAAAACTGGAAAAGCTAGCGGAAAACTCTGATGATAAAAATACTAAACAAAGTGACAATGTGTCAAAAACAAAAGAACAAAGACTCCCAGACGGCCATGACTCGTCTGATCCTGAAGATACGGTAAGTTGAACACAACAACGTGCCAGTCACATGCCATCGAGGGGTGTGCATTGAAATTGGCGTGGTTATGTAACAGTGGCACCCCTACCGACGTGTTGGTAGCTTTTATTTTACTTTGTGCTTGCTGGTTAGCTGCTGCTCAGCGGTAGAAAATTAAACAGGCTTGCAAATTTCTAACCAATCAGGTGGGAGTTTCAGTATAGACTTATGGCCTGAGTGTGACTTTGGGGTAAATGCAATCATGCATACCAGAATAGAAAGTGACCTAGTTTCTAAGACGGAACCCCGTGATCCAGAACAAAATTCAGCTGTGACGCTAACTTTAAACCTGAATGTTAAGAAAACTTCCTTGTCTTAAATGTGGGTGTTCATAAATGAGTGTTTTTGGTTGAAATTCAAATATGTCTGTAGTTATATTGCTTCCAGCACTAGCCGATTTGTAGGGGTAGCCATCTTTTTGTGTTTCTTTTGTAGCCAAATTAGTGGTTACGCAGAGAATGTAAGGTGCTGAACATATATGTAACATCACTGTAAAGTGTTGAACTGTGCAGCGAAGCTGTGTTCTATTTGGGTGCGCTGTAACTTGAGTGATTGATTTTTACAGAACTTCGACGCCAATGCCGCATTTTTTACAAAAGTCAACAAGAAAACAAAAACAAAAGGTTCAGAGATTATGGTGACAGCCAACAAAAAGCCAGATAAAAAAGATAAACAACAAAAAACAGCTGCAGAGCCTTCAGAACAGGTATGCACATTTTTGGTGGTGTACTGCTGAGGTTGAGGACTGGCTTTGTCTTGCTGTCAGAATAGTGTTTGGCGAAGATCTTGGTGTTGGTTGCTTTTGGTACCTACCTCCTTTCATAGCGCCACCTGTGGAGAAGAATGTTTCTGTGAAATTTCGATGAATGACGCACAAATATCCGTGTTGGGAAGCAGTGTGTATGCTTCAGTTTGTATGTTTGTCATAAACATTTGGTGCGAGAAATGTATAGTGAATTGTTTGCTGTTCTTTGGATTTCTTGTTGTCTTGTGATTGAGTTGTAAAATGCAATATGAAAACTTGTGTTGAATGCATTAGTTTAAGTCTCCTCCTGTCGTTGCAGCAGCGACGAACCTCGAAGGGATTTCTCAATAGATGGAGCCGTGTATTTATGCTTATCTTGACACCCATGTAATGGGGAACTTTCCTGTATTTTTTTCAACCCGTCGCAATGTCCAAATGTTATTGTGTTCTGTTAGCCAATCAGAAGATACATTGCATGTTCCTTTACATGTGTTAGTTGTGGCACTGGGACAGTGTGTGTTCGACTAGGTGCACATGGTGCAACACCTTGCCTATATGTCACGTTGTATTATATCTTGCAGGTCGAAGACTTGGACCCGATTGTGATAAAAAGTCGTCAGCTTGCCGGTAAGTAGAATGTTTTATCTAAACAGTGGGGTAATTTGTCATTTTGTCATAAAGTTGATAGTTCGTTGTGTAGGTTTTGGACACAGCTCGAACATGTTAATGAAATGACTGCTGGAGGATGGAGTGGTAATTAGTATTGTGGTCAGTAGACTTGTAGGATCATTTTTAATGCCCCCACATTTACATATGTGGGCGCGTATTGTCATCATCTCTTAGTGTCCACGCGTCCATTATCCACTGCGGTATCTTCTTAACGCCTTGCAGGATCTTAATAAGATTTGGCAGATGGGCTATGAAGCTGAGAACAGAAGATGACAAGTTTCAGGCTGATCTGACTACCGCAGTGCCCCTAGTGGCAATTTTTTATATTTAATAGCTCTATCTTCAGTGTTCATCTATGGATTTTCATGAAACTGGCTAACATGTTTTTATTGAGGAGAAAATAACATGTTCTCATTTTTTAGCAGATTCAACATATTCTGCGCCACCTAGTGGCATTTAAAAAAATTTTCGAGTTCTTTTGAGCGGGTGCTTCTATATCCACTAGACCACTCGAAGGTGAGAAGACTATGGCTGACCTTGATTTTCGGACAGATTCAACTAGTCTGCTATCCCCTAATGGTGATTTTTTGCGGATGTCTAAACCACTCAAGCATTTATTTGTCTCTGTATCTTTGGAGTTCGTCAATGTTTGTCAAATAGTTTCCTGTTCTATTCTATACGACGATGCCTTCCCATATTCAGATGGGTCCATTGTATTCTGCGCCATCTAGTGACTATTTATGATACTAATGAACACCCCTAAAGCATACCATTTGTGCTGCTGTTGTGGGCAAGTTTCACTGCCACGTGTTGGGTCTTGTTCATGATTTTGATGACATCATCAAGAGAACGGGTTTGTAGATGTTTTCACTCTGCCTAATGAGTTTCCTGAACTTTTTCAACCTAATGTACTCGCCTCCTGTCAATGAATACTTTCACTTCAAAAACCTCTCGACTTGTTTCAAGCTCAAGTAATTTCTGGGCTCGAGAAGAAGTGACAGTTTGTTATTACTTGAGACCAGACTGAAGAAAAAGGGTTGACAGGCTTGCTGTTGTCCAATTGAAAGCAATGTGGCTGGAAATGGGTTGATCATGTGACTAAACTGAAGTTGGTAATTGGTAAATTTCGTGTTTCCTTGTTCCGTTAATGGCGCAAGCTAGCTAACCAAGATCATTATCAGGCAGTGTGGCTGGGAATGAGTTGATCATGTGACTAAACTGAAGTTGGTAGTTAGTAACTTTTGTGTTTCCTTGTTTAGTCAATGGCAACAAGCTAGCCAACCAGGGCCTTTATCAGGACGCCATCATGCAGTTTTCTGAGGCCATCAGTCTGGACCCAAGCGACTTCAGGTTTTTCGGCAATCGATCCTACTGCTACGATCGAGTAGGACAATTCGAAAAGTGAGTGTGAATGAGCCCAAAAATGGTATACATTGCAGTTTCAAAATCTTCAAGTACTGAACCATGCTGTATGAATAGAATGTGTTTCTGTTATTCGGCCGCAAATTTGTGATTGTAAGTCTGAGTATAAGGAATGCATCTTTTCTACAATACAAAATGCGTGCCTCAGCATACTTTCAGAAATGATATGGTTATGGATTTGTGTGAAATTAGAGTAACCTTTTGGATTTGGTTCTAAAAGTTGTAGTAACAGTGTGTGGGCTTATGTGCCAGATAGCAGACCTGAGTCTGTGACTGCCAAAGTTTACTCGATCATTGACTGGAAAATTAACCAATGAAATCTTGTTGTTTCATGTCCTCTCATGCACCTTGCTGTGTATGTTCCAGAGCTTTAAAAGATGCTGACAGAGCCATATTTCTTTCGTCGGAGTGGCCAAAGGGATATTTTAGAAAAGGAAGAGCTTTAGCAGGACTGAAGGTAATTATATTCAAAGTGAGCCACGATTTATGCGAAGGAGGTCTTGGATTGTCTGACGAAAGTAGCTGGCACAAAGCTTGCTGTCCTATTGGTTAACTTTTAGTTCTGATACTCGTCTTATTTTGTAATTTATTATCTTGTGTATTGTGTTTTATGTTTTTCCAATAAGGTGTTTGTTACTGTGACGTTTAATTCCATTTTATTCTCATTAAAAGACAATCGCTTCACTTGTTTTGAGCAGAGATTTGACCTCGATTCATTTAGCACACAATATGGCTGACACGGGGAATTTTATTTGGTCAATCTTCTAAACAAAAGTAAACACTAAGAACTTTTTTTGTTTAGCATTGTGTGTGTAGTTGTGAAAACACTGCTATCATGAATTTTGATCACATACAGCAAAGTAGTCCGCATTTCTGGGCGATTTGACTCGTCTGGTACGAGTTGGAATGCCCAATCGGCTTATTGCGAGTCGGCCAAAATCTCAGCTCACATTTATTTTATGTTGGAAACGCAATCTGCTGCTTATTATGTCGAGCCTTGAAAACAGAGTGGTGATAGAGGAATATTCAGTCGTTTAACTACGTTGTGTTGTTGCAGCTCTACGCTGATGCTGAACACTCATTTATGCAAGTATTAAAACTGGATCGTAACTGTGAGGATGCAATGCAGGAACTGTTACGTGTTCGGACTCATCAAATCACAGTAAGTGCTGTTAACCTTCAGGTTATTGTTTATCTTGGATATGTGGAAGTTAAGAAAGATTCCAATTTGGCCAACTTCGGAACATAACATCTCAGAGATTGCTGATCAAGTTCTTATGAAACTCACTGATACCAGGCTTTATGCATTATTCTCCAAAACCTCACAAGGAATTGTTTTTTAATTGTTCCACTTTTGTACGAGTGGCTTCAAAATAAAACTCTAAAATTGCATAAAATGAAATAACTAAAAAACCGTAACAATGTTTTTGAGGTTTTATATTGAGCATTTGCATTGAAAAGAATTTGTTCGTGTTGTTCATACCGTGGTTTTGCTGTCGATTTACCTTCTTCTTATGCTAGATTTGACTAAAAAGATGTGATCACGTGACCTAATTATTGGCAGATTGATAAAAGTAAAAAATTAAACTTTGCAGGCTTTTTATTTCATTAAATGCAATATACACTTTCACTGAGTTAAAAATCTTTAGTTTAGTAGATAATGAGTTTCCTCTCCTTGCTGTACTAGAGGTTCCACTTACAATTTCTAATATTTGGAGGTTGTGTTTCCTGTTAGATAAGGTGTCATTTGCACCATTTCAGGAGATGGGTTTTTCTCAAGCACAAGCCGAGGCATCGATAAAACAGCACGGCTCTGTACAACAGGCTTTAGACTCTCTACTGGCGGGCGTGGGTAAGGGGTATTGTGTGTGGTTGGTGCTTACTGGTACAGTAAAACTTGGATGAACAGGGTGGGCGTGATCGAATCAATTCTTCCCTTAACTTCTGCTGCACTGTAGTTCAAATTCATGCCCTCGACCCTTCAAATAAGGGAAATTTAGTTTTATTGAAGATAAAATCTTGGTGTTGTTGGATCCAACTAATGTCAGTTTTACGGTGTGTATCAATACCGACACACACACGACTTCTATTGGTTGAATTGGTGTACCATAAATACCCTGAAGGTGTGCTGCAGTGGCTTGGTGTATGAAACTTGGGTATTTAATTCTGTAAATGCCCTGGAGGTGTGATGCTAGGACTTGGTGTGTGAAATTTGTATATCGTCTTGTGGGTTGTGCTGCGTGTTTTGTTGCTTGAGCACATCGAGCGCTGCTCTTTTTTGTGCAGTTTTAGGTGAGGTGAAACTTTTTATACAACCACTGATACGTCTCTTCTGAAACTGTTGAAAACGTGATTATATGACTTGTGCTTTGTAGCAACAGCAGCAGTAGTAGTAGCATCAGCTACAGTAGTAGTACACCAGTGGCAGATTTAGGGGGGGGCCATGCCCCCCCTAAAATTCTACCAGATACCATTTGGCAGTTCGGGTGCAAATTTCTGACTACCACATGCGCACAACCAGGGGGGCTTGAGAGGTTTTAAAACAATGTAAGGGCCCTGAACAAACCCCGTTTGCCGTTTTTTTTTTTTTTAGTCAAAAGGTCTGCAAACCCAAAAAATTCGAGACCCCTGCATCCCTATATTTTAGGCTGAGTGCGTGCATCTCCCGAAATTCTGGTTATTCCTGTGCCCTGCCCCCCAACTCAAAATCCTGGATCCGCCCCTGTACACTTTACTCGTGATAAAACAGATTAAAAATGCAGAACTTGTGGGGAGTCCATGAAGGACCTGAAGGGTCAGTTGACCACGGAGTCACCGTGATGTTATATTGGCCGGCCAGCCAATTACAGACAAAAGAAAGTAGAATCAGTAGTCATGTAATAAAACAAATATAAATTGATCCATTGGGCATGTCAGTTAAGTGGACTTGGGGAATGCAATGTTGCCCAAGGCCAAAATATAACTTGACATGTCTTCACGATCATGGTGCGTCATACCTAATCCTTTGTTGTTTTGTAGTTGTAGTACTCTGTTCCCATGATTTCTGAATGTTTTAATATAGTTTTAAGCAAGCATTACCTTTGGCTTCGACTGGCGGGAAGTTGTTTCACTGAGTGAAATCTTAGGACTGGGTTTTTATTCTGGTTCATGAATACGCGTATTGTTTAACACCTATTAACGCTTGGTTCCAGTAGCCGAGAGCTCACTCAATGAAGTCTATATGTCTGATGATGAAGAGGATTTCCAGAAAATTACAAACTTTCATCCAGCTCCCATTTCGGTAAAAGATCAAAAAATGGAGTAAGTACTGGTTTTGTTATGTTAGAAATCCTGTGATTGTGAGCACTGAAAAGACTGAATTGTTATGTTCCCACGTATGCATCATGCGGTTGCATGATACAGTCAGCTACATGTGACATCCTGCTTCTGTTAGGAACCTGCCACAGTATTGCATATACATATTCCAGGATGGCTAATTCTGTCAAGAGCAAAAAGACTGGTAATAATCATTAAGGTAGCAAAATTCTAACTACAGAATGTTATAGCCACCTTAACAACTTTACCAGTATTCCTTCTTCGTTGTTGTGCATGAGGGGAGGCTATCTTGATTATGAATTCGGCTTCTGCCCAGCTGTCATGACTGGGAATTCTAGATCATTTTGTCTGAATATTTTTGAGCATCCATATCTTTTTTGTTTGCGATGCACATGGTGGGCACTTATCAGTACTCTACATTTCTCTTGTCTGTCTGTGAGTTAGACTCAATAATATACTGTTGAATTTGTTTGTGGTTGAAGATGCATGTACGATAAACTTTGTTCATTTTTCAAATTATTGCTGAGCTCTAGTGTTTGCCTAGTTGCGACGCAAGACTTTTTTATTCATTTTTCTGTTTTGTTCCACTGACTGTTGATTGCCACTTGTTTCAGAAAACAAAGTTAAGTTGAATTCTGAAGACATATTAAGTTGACCTACGAAACATCGTATGATTTTGTTTTTTAGGAACTAAAGCAAACATCTAGCTTTAAAACATTTTCACTGCCTTGTTTACTCTTTATTTTAACATTCCATTAAATTTTTCTTACAGCCCTTGTAACCCTGATGGGTTGACAGCTCTTTGGGTCGGCAATGTTTTACCTGAAGTCAAAGAAAAAACTTTGATGCAGCTGTTTTCAAAGTAAGTGTCTAAAGGTGGCGCTGTTGACCAAAATAAATTTAGATGTGCTTTCATAATTTTAAGCACTACACATAAGCAATGCCCCTATATTAAAAACTAGACCTGGGTTATGTTTTGTGAAAAGTGACTTAAGAAAGGAATTTGGTCTTGCGCTCCCACTTCACAATTACTGAATAAAGGTTTAGCCAATCAAATAATTACTGAAAAAAGGTTTAGCCAATCAAGTAATTACTGAATAAAGGTTTAGCCAATCAAATAATTACTGAATAAAGGTTTAGCCAATCCAGTAATTACTGAATAAAGGTTTAGCCAATCAAGTAATTACTGAATAAAGGTTTAGCCAATCAAGTAATTACTGAATGAAGGTTTAGCCAATCAAGTAATTACTGAATGAAGGTTTAGCCAATCAAGTAATTACTGAATGAAGGTTTAGCCAATCAAGTAATTACTGAATGAAGGTTTAGCCAGTCCAGTAATTACTGAATAATGGTTTAGCCAGTCAAGTGATTACTGAATACAGGTTTAGCCAGTCAAGTAATCACTGAATAAAGGTTTAGCCAATCAAGTAATCACTGAATAAAGGTTTAGCCAGTCAAGTAATCACTGAATAAAGGTTTAGCCAGTCAAGTAATCACTGAATAAAGGTTTAGCCAGTCAAGTAATCACTGAATAAAGGTTTAGCCAGTCAAGTAATCACTGAATAAAGGTTTAGCCAGTCAAGTAATCACTGAATAAAGGTTTAGCCAGTCAAGTAATCACTGAATAAAGGTTTAGCCAGTCAAGTAATCACTGAATAAAGGTTTAGCCAGTCAAGTAATCACTGAATAAAGGATTAGCCAGTCAAGTAATCACTGAATAAAGGATTAGCCAATCAAGTAATCACTGAATAAAGGTTTAGCCAGTCAAGTAATTACTGAATAAAGGTTTAGCCAGTCAAGTAATTACAAGTTTATCACACTCTATTTATAATTTATAGAAATTATTTCTGTGAGTAGCAGTTATATGCATATTCTCAGAGACTGCACTTTTGCCCAGGTGACTTAAAATTATTTTTTGAAATTGTTAAGTGGGGCGTGAGACCACTTTTCTGACTTGGGTGTGATGTAACGTTTCATGACTTTACTTGTTCAGTGTTCATTTCTCGAGCACCACCTTGTTCTCAGCCTTGTTAGTGTTAAAAAATAGTTCATCTGCATAATGAGAGTTGTTCTTTGCTGTATGAACTCTGTGGTGTGTCCCTGCACTAAAACTTCCTATCAAAACAAAATATGTGGCAGTATAATTTTGGCAGTCCTGTCCTTAAACCACCATAACACGTGATGGTTTGCCTTTTGCCACGCACTGGCATGTTATTTGGCATGGCAAAACGTACTATTTCTGCGCTATATTTGCGCACTTTTCGTGTATAATTTGTGCAGTTAGCGTCAGAAGTGAGCCATAATTGCCAGCAAAAGGTTGCGTACTGTGCACACTTCCGTCAGGGTCAGAACTTGAGCATTGATACCTTGGTGTGCAGTGACAAGCTTTGTACGCAATATTCACATGTTCTTGACTATTTCACGTGCAATTCGCATTTGATTCCTGCAAGTCAATACGTGCCAAATTTTTAAATGTTCCAAAATTCTCTCTACGACATGGCAGGCATTTTCATTCTCATTCTCATTCCTTAAAAGATTGATAATCATTATCATGCTGATTCACGTGCCACTTAATCGTTCAAGTGTTATGGGGGCTTAAAGCTATAAATATTCTCATGTCATTTGACATTTTTCCAGATATGGGACTGTTACGAGCGTGCGGACATTACCCGAAAAATTTTGTGCATTTGTCAATTTTAAAACTACCGATGGTGCTGGAAAAGCTATGAAAAATCTCCAGGTAAGAAATCTGTTGTGTGTCTTTTTCAGTACTGAGTAATATGTTGTAGCTGTGATCCTGCTGATTATGTTGTTTTTTTCTTTAATTTGTGCTACTGTAGTTTGTAAAATGAACTTCTGTGTACTGGTGATGTATGTAAATGGCCCCACTCAAATGCAATTGCTTGTAACCTGTCTTTGAAACCAATAAAATACCAGTCTTACTTTTCAGTGGGGTTTATGGACTACATTTAAATCTACTTTTTATTTTATCTTTTAATGGACAATCGGTGGATGGGAAACACCCCAGTGGTCATTCTTACAAATGTTGCATGTTCGACCATAACATTTTCACATTTTGGTATTTAAAAACCTTTGCTAAATGCATTATTCTTATTCTGTACTTTTCTTTTAACACCTTCATTGTTTAGCCACATAAATTATGCAAATTGTATGAGCCGACTATTTTAATGCTTTTGGCAATTTGGAGATTGATTTCTTTTAATACGCGAGTCAATTCATTTGAATATTTACTCAATTTTTATGGTCTTTGGACGAGGGCAAGGTATCTCAGATTTTTTACATTTGGACTGCAAAATATCAGTTGTCAAAAAAGGAAGAATGTAGGTTTCTCTGGGAATCGCTTACTTGCAGTTGATGTTTTCATTATTGGGTGGGAAAGCTGCCTTGTCCATAGACTGAGAGAACATTATATTGTTTCTAAATCTGAAGTTAGGTGCAGTTTACGTTTTTAGTATTAATTCATGTATAACCAAAAATTCTATGATACTTGCAAAAATGAGTCATGTTTTAATGTGTGGATTCGGACATTTCAGCCATTGAGAATTTTCAAGTTAAATGCCTTTTAGTTTAGGAGTTGACATTTAATGTGAAATGTGGTGACATAGTCAAGACGGACAATTGTCTTCACCATAAACAGCACCTTAAAGGTGTCCTTTGAAAATTTTCCAAAATACCACACATAGGCGGTTTTTCTTGAGTTGCACTTTTTAAAAATTAAATTCCTTTACGTTCATGTTATTAGTATGCCATCATTTCTGTTTGTCAATAGGGAGTAGAATGTGGTGGCCAACGGTTACTGATAAAATTCCCCGACAACCCTGTGACCAACGGCCATAGCAGTGGAAATGCTGGTTCCTACGTGGTGAAGAAAAATACTAACAAGAGCAGCGTGCCTCAGTAAGTACTGTCATGGCCGTCTCAAAGGAACGTTGTCAATTTTACTGTGGACAGAGAATATATTTTTGGGATGGTTGTATGACCAGACATGCACTGAGATCAAGGCTGGCGACTTCACCAGTTAAATATGCATAGAATGCTCTGCAGTTATTGAGTGGAACTCAGCTCCACCAGCAGAGCATTAGCCTATAACTGCGGGGGTTGCAAGTTCTATCCCGCACTGTGGCTGATCTCTGAAAATCCCTTTTCTTGCCAATATTGTCCCTTTAGAGGGACATTTCCATGTAAATTAATAAAATTAAGTTCGTTTGTCCTTGACCAAATGATAGACGTAGTACTCAAATATTTTTATTTGAATACGATGATTTTCTTTCATTTCATAATAAATGAGTGATATCCAACATTTTATTTCAGTTGTGTAGTATAACAAAGTGTTAATTAGGTGATATCATCTGTACATGTTAACAACACATTTTTATGCGCCCACATATTTATATGTAGACGCATTATGCCATCATCTCCGTCCGTCCGTCCGGGCGGCGTCTGTCCGGCGTCCGCTGCTCTATCTCCAAAACCCTTTGACATACGTTCATGAAATTTGGCATATATGTTCCATTCATGAATGGGACAGCATGAGCGAACTTTCGGATGGATCCGACTACCGGTGTGCCCCCTAGTGGCAATTTTAGTTTTTTACAGTTACCTTAGTTAGTATGTTCAAAAGTCTTGAACGGATTTTCATGAAATTTGGTATGTAGGCACTTATTAGTGAGATGATGCTATCCTCCCGTTTTCGGATGGATTTTCGTGAAATTTATTATGTAGGCACCTATTAGTGAGGTGATGCTATCCTCCCGTTTTCAGATGGATTTGACGTAGTTTGTGCCACCTAGTGGCCATTTTTATTGTTTTTGAGTCTGTTTTTTGCATCCACCCCTCTATCAACCAAACTGCTCAAAGGATGATTGTGAAAATTGGCATATATGTGCTTACTATAAAGAGAACGGTTGACGATGATTTTCCGATGATTTTGACTAATGTGGCGCCTCCTAGTGGCAGTTTTGTTTTTGTTGCTCCTATGGCTGTATCTCTTAAACCGTTCGCAGGATCTTTACTTAATTTACCAAGTGTATTTATATGAAGTTGATTACGGATGACGACGACTATCAGACAGATCTGATTACTGCTGTGCCCCCTAGTGGCAATTTTAGTTTTTTACATGGGTCCTCAACAGATTTTCGTAAAATTTTAAATATAGGCATCTATTGGTGTGATGACGCTATCTTCCTGTTTTCGGATGGAATTGAGGTATTTTACACCATTTAGTGGCCATTTTTGCTGTTTTCAAATCTTGTTTTTGGTGTCCACCACTGTATCAACCAAATCATTTGAAAATTGTCATATATGTTCTCAGTATGAAGACGACCTTTGATGATGGTGACTGACTACTGTGGTGCCTCCTAGTGGTAGTTTTGTTTTGCGCCCATAGTTGTATCTCTTAAACCCACTGCAGGATCTTTACTAAATTTAGTAAGTGTATTTATATGAAGATAACAACAGACAACGACGACTTTCAGGTGGATCCAACGGACACTGCCCACTAGTGGCCATTTCATTATATTCTGTTTTCCTTTGTTTCTCTGAAGTTCCTTGACAGATTTTTATGAAATATGGCATGTTCCTGTTTTTGGATGGATTGTATGTTTTGCGCCATCTAGTGACCATTTTTATGATACAAATAAATAACCCTAAAAGCACACCATTTGCAATGCATTCGTGGGCGCATTTCAAGCAAGTGCCATGACCACTAGCTACTGCAAGTTCAAGCTTTCTCAGAGTCCTCTCGAAGACATGCATTTTATGTATTTTGTTCTCTTCATTTTCACAATGAACATTGGTCAGCTGTTACATGGTGCGCCCATGCAGGATCGTGCGTCTTTCCAAATGTATGAGAGGATTCTGGGACAGCTCGATTCTGTAGAAGCCAAACTGTTGTTTAGTATCACTTGCTTATATGATGTCAATGAACAATTGTTCTCATGTGTGATATCAAAGCTGAATGTTCATCCTTGTGATATCGATACTGGGCGTTCACCACAGGTTGACCAAACTTCAGCAGCAACAGCTCCAGCAGCAGCTGAAAATGTCTGGACCTGTCAATGGCGACGAGTGCTACTTCTGGCGCACGACTGGCTGTCAATTTGGGGGCAAGTGCCACTACCGACACATACCGGAGAACAAAGGAGTCGACAAGAAGGCTTGGCAGAGAGTAAAGTAGAGACGGGTATAAGGGGAGGCGATTCCAGGCCCCCTCGCCGATTGTGCAGTGAGGGTGAGGAACCTGGGACAAACTGCGGGATGAACGTATCAGTGTTTGAGCAACGAGTCGTGGTTGGAGATTATTGAGACAAATCAGTTTAGTTATTGGTTATATCCTTGTGCTATTGTGCTTCTATCATGATTTTCCATATTTTTACTTGTGACAAAGTGAAATTGAGGTCATTACACAAGTGAATGTAATCGCTGTCCATGTCAAATGAAGTCATCTACTCTCTGGTGATGCAAGGGCTAAACTATGTGTGAACAGGACTGCCAGAGTACATGTACAAATATGAGATCATTTTATACCTGTTGAGAATGTTTATGAACCACTTGCCAGACTAGCTGAGATATTTCTCTAATACACTGACTGCTATACCTACATGTACATTCTCCTCAAGTCATCACGAGAATTTCTCCAGGAAGGCTAGACCCAGACTTATTTGAAGTGTCTTTTGGTGGAAAGCTTTATTTCGTATTTTGTTCAAATTTGATTTTAAAAAAACTTGGCAAATTGTGGTTGTTTTGGCGCCCATGCTCCTGTCTATAGAGAAAGCTGTTATATCTGAAGTACTGTAGTTGCCAAAAGAAACTGGAGTAACCTGTTATTTCCCATAAATATGCTTACACCGAAAATGATTTGTTATCTTACGATATTCACCTCATTTGCACTCATTAAGGAGGGCTACCATGATGACGATCCATCGTGGAGTGATTTTGTCTGATAACTTTCGATGTACACCATATGTTCCTTCACACTCTATGTTCCTGCACACCATATGTTCCTGCACACCATATGTTCCTGCGCACCATATGTTCCTGCGTACCATATGATGAAGTTCAGTCAGTTGGTATGTAGGAGTCTGCCGCTTGTGTTCTTGATGTACATTTCCTCTTGGAAGTCCGAAAGATCTATTTGGGTATTGACCTAAGGTCTTGTATATTGACCTAAGGTCTTGTATATTGACCTAAGGTCATTTAGTCAGTGTAATCAGCCAAATATCTTGGTAACAAAACTATGTAATTTAATGCAAGAAAAGTATATCATGTTTCCTGAAAACAACAACAAAACTTCGCATTTCATGTAGTCAGCCATGTAAAAGTTATTCATTTTTTATTTTCCGCAAAGTTGATGAAATCAATACTGCAGTTTTTCATTCTTTTCCGTAAATTCTTTGGGTCTTCTCTTATTTTGAATGATGGTTACAAATCAGAGTATGCTACTTAACTGTGTGTGTATCATTTTGATGACACTTGTATTATTTTTGTATCTTCTTTACACTCTCATTTTTTGTCAAAAATTAGTTGATCAATTATTGCATCAGGTGATTCTTCGTTAACAAGTGATATTCTGAGTCCTCATCAAGGACCATTTTGAGAATTGAGTGATTAACTTTTGTGCCCGACTTGTAGCTCGAAACTGATGTATTAATATGTGGGAGAGGAGACATTTTAAATGTGGAGATATTCCACTCACGCTAACAAGACTCCAGTTAATAAATTATTAACTGGTTTTGTTATGAATAAATGCATGAAATCCATATGAAGTCGAAGTTATTTTTTGTGACGAAGATTTGTTTTAATTTTTTCAAGAAATATAAGCAGTAGCATGAATTAAGGGGGTTGTTAAAGCACGGGCCTTATGGCTCAAACAGTATTAAGATAGTAACATCGCCCAGTCAAAAATAGTTACATATGATCTGTTACAGGAGTTTCCTGTCCAGCAAATACCAACTGCTTATGAACTTGTCTATGAAACGTCAAGCATTGAAACAGTAGACATGTAAATGTGCCCTCAATGCTGAAGTCATTTTAGTGGAGCAGTGAAACTGGTTTGTGAACTTCGGTGCGCCTTCGCGATGACTGACCTCGCAATCGTTCTTTTTCTTGTCTTGATACCATGTACTATCTTATTTATTGTAAACCACCATGAATCGCGGAAGTTCGAAGTAGTTCGTTTTTCGGCCGCTTGCTATCCTCCTGCAGGCAAAACCTGAAAGCATTTATTTGTATGAAGATTCGGGCCATTTCGCGTACAAGAGAAAATATCGGGAGAATGTGGTGAAGCTTCCACGCCTTTTGGGGGTGAAGTGGAATTAACTTGGTTCTCTTCAGATTTTATAACTTTTCTCATAAATTACAGAAGTCCATGGTAATAAAGAATGGATGTCGAAATTTGAAGTTGGCAGCCACTTAGCTTTTGCCGCTGTAGTGTAGACTCGGGGGGGGGGGTCCTAGTACGCCTCGTCTTTCAAACAAGACAGTCCTTGATTGTTTACCAGTCGCTATTACAACGAACATGCCGCGGAAAATGGCGTACGTAATAAAATGTAGTTACATGTACACATACATTTACTACGGGGTTAATTTTTGACGATGTTAGATTCTCTATGACGTGAGAAAAAGAAAACGGTTATGAAACCGCCTATCATTACAAAAAACAACAGGTTTAGATCAGCATTCGTGGTGAAATTGGTTTAAATTGGTTCCTTAGTGTTATTGGAGATGATATCAGGGATTCGAAAGATGTGGCAGTTCGTTATTGGTCGAGATCAGGCTATATGTCTTGGCTCCTCACAGCTTGCCGTGCGCCGATCGTGGTCTCAAAATACGGAATTACGAATTGGCAGTTTTTTTCTAAACCAAGAACTCAAGGCACTTCTCATCTGACTGAGGAATTAGTTGAGACTCACCGCTTCAAAACTGGTCCCGATTTGCTTGTAACTAGGTGAGAAGTTACTTCAAGGTTTGCGGAGAATTGACAGTTCGCTTTTCACACATTTGAGAATTTGCTCGGCGCGAAAACTTGACACGCCGCGACGAAACAACGTGTAGAACGCGCTGGGCCCGGAGTCTTATCTTTATACTGGAATTCAAAAATATTTTTGACGTTTTCAGTTCTACATCTGTGGCGAACTCAAGATAAGTGTCTATTATTCCCCGTGTTTGAGTACTGGTTTTACGTGGGCGACCGTTTATTCCTGGTGTGAATGACCACAGCATTGAACCTTTAAGTTCGAGTCTGGCTCGAATTCAAATCTGTAGTTCTTAAATTTTAGAGCTCGAATGTACGAGTCATGAACGTGCGACCATGGACTAGAAACATATGCGTACTGAAACTACAGTGTTCTAGAAACACATGTGCGCACTGAAACCATGGTGTTCTAGAAACACGTATGCGTACTGAAACAATAGTGTTCTAGAAACACGTAGGCGTAATGAGACCATAGTGTTTCTAGAAACACATGTGCGTACTGAAACCACAGTGTTCTAGAAACATGTATGCTTACTGAAACCATGGTGTTCTAGAAACATGTATGTGTTCTGGAAACACGTACATGTATGCGTTCTGAAACCATATTGTTCTAGAAACACATATGCGTACTGAAACCATAGTGTTCTAGAAACACACATATGCGTACTGAAGCCATAGTGTTCTGGAAACACGTACAGGGCCCGGTATCTAATCTTTGTACTCGAAACGAACTCGAAACTATTTTTGGCAATTTCTCTGCTCCTTTTTGTGCGAACTTACGATAATTGGTTATCAGACTGTGCTCGAATACATTATAGTTTATGCATAGGAGTTTCTAGTTCAAGTTTGCCCTTGAAGACCCTTATATTCGTGCTACAAACTCGAGTAAAAACTCGAAATTTCGAGTTCAAATTCGAACTTATTGCTTTAATATTGGGTTTACAAAGTGTGAACTAAGGGCAATAAATTATCTACGTAAGTTATTGTGTACTCGAGCATAGAATAATAGACACTTATCTTGAGTTCGCCCAAAAGTAGAGTAGAAAATGTCAAACCTAATTTCGAGTTCCATTTCGAGTAAAAAGATTGGAGACCGGGCACATGTATGCGTTCTCAAACCATAGTGTTCTAGAAACACATGCGTACTGAAACCATAGTGTTCTTGCGCACATAATCTCAAAAAAACTGGGTCCCCGACTCCTGGTCTCTGAATTCCTGAAATCATCCTGAGTTTGACTAAGGAACATTTATCAATTTTATAGCGGTAGGTGGCATAAAACAAATGTTTTTGTGTTTGACGGTGGGTTTGCAGCACTTTAAAAAGTGCTGTAGATTGCAAAGTAAAGAGCATGAAAAGAAGGACCGTATTACAGTTCTCTCGATATAATTGACGATGCTTACCGGGTTGTGGGGCGTTGGCACTGGAAACATATAGTCGTTGTCAAAAATAAGAAAATCCACGGGAACGTAAGCCAACCAGCGCTGCAATACACCATATGCATCGTCAGGAAGGAAAGGTTTTTGAAATAAAACATTAAAATAGTGAAAACCGTCGTATCGAACTGCTGGATTACCACAATTAAAGTTAGTAAATTTATGGAAAGTTGTTTCCAAGCCAGTCTTGAAATCTTGCATGGGATTCTTCATTTTACTTTCCTAAACTTCTGGCGAATTTTTAACGGTAGGGCACTGAGAGGAGCAGAGACCGTGTCAGTGGTCTACATTGCTTACCCCCACACCCCAAACGTAAACCGAAACCCCGCATTGGCCCAGTGCTACACTTACTCTTGGTCGTAGTAAACCGAGTCTTGTATAGACTTCCTTTGGCCTTAGAATAGATGGCGAGAAAGCGAATTTTACAACACCTTCATGATAATCTACTGCAGCTTCAACAGCAATTTATTTTCAAAATTAAGAGCGACAAAACTCTGAAGTGAAGTCGTCTGTTTTTGTTGGCGTTACGTCGCCACGATGAGGATTGAGAAGGAAAGAAAAGGTTCGTTGATCTTCACTGACGCCTAGTAAAGGATGCTTTTTGAAATTTTATCCGCCGAGAACAGATTTCGCATTCTTAGTCTCACGGTATCTAAGACTGTAATACAACTATGAATACAGTCATATGCCACGATACAGACTCCCCGTTTCTAGATAGAAAATGATTCAACATTGGCGTACCTCACCTCGTTTGCGACGAAAGCTTTGTGAAACAAATATCCAGTTCCTAACAAGGTTACTCCCGCGACAGCGATAGACGCACACTCTTTCCAGACCATTTTGCCTTGACAACTTCGGTGGGTGAGGGATACTGGTATTACCAGAAACTTTACTCTTCATGCAAAATTCTACGTCGAAGAACGTCATCAATTGTTCAGATGTCGAAAATCGTTTTTCAAAGATCTTTTGTGACGTCGCTTTAAAAAGGGACGTCACCGTCAATTAAACGTAGCAAGCAGACGATATTGCCTTCGGACTTTGCTCCAGATTTCGAGCCCCTCAGAAACGAGTAGGTTTATCGCAGGCAGGTTCGTTTGCACACTAGATATAGTAAGACTTTTTAAAATGAGTGAAGGCGCAAAGTGCCGGGAAAAAAAGATGTGCCTTTGATAGACGGAAACCGCTTTCAGGAGAAATCACCAGAGAAGCCACTGCCATTCATCCTCAGTTATGAATGATTAGAAACATATGGAAACTTGTTCATCGAATCGTTTCTTCAAACTATCATCTCTTCTGAATTAAAGAACTCTGAAATTTTACGCAAATAACAATAAATTAAATTTACTTTCGAATCGTTTTTCTCAAACGATGAGCAAAATCGAAGACATTCCCCGTATAGAGACATACTAACAACTTGTCGAATTTCAGTCACTCCGTCTAAATGGCCGTGGCGTGACCAGTTAGTTGTAGTAGTGAATGATTGAAGCGCTTAATATGTGCTTACTGTAATTTACATCGTTTACAGCGTACTGTCTCACGGTCTTTGCGAACAGGTTATCATCCAGAAATCACAATATTTTAAATTTAGATGTCAATTTCACAGTTTAAATTTCTATTGGATTATTTCTTTTTTTAAATATTGTTATAGTTTCCTTTTTATGCAAGTGCGATAGGTTGTAACCGAATAAATACTCCTATCACTGAATTGGACACAGTGCAACAATCAGCGGGCGCTGACTTAAATACTAAACGAACGCCTTCAATAACAGACAAGTTTATAGCACCATTCCTCAGTATAAAATGATATAAATTACTGGATCCGAGTTTGCCGCATAAAACGGTTAAAATTCAAATTACATCGAACTAATGAAACGCACGATGATCGTTGATAAGGATGCAAAAATCCCCAAAGCCAAGAGTCTGCCTTCTCAAAAAAATAATCGAGTTCCCTGGATAAATCCGTGATTATTTTTCAAGAATGCAGCTTTGATGATCTCTTTGCACCAGAATCAAAAAATCGGTTTAATTTGAATTTTAGCCACCTTCTCCAACTTCGGGTCCAGCAAGTTCAACAGAATGACAACTCAGTAAGGCAACACTTTATCATGCAGTTTAGAGGAGCAGTTTCAAAGATACTTTAATTTCACTTGGTAAGAGCTTCGTCACTATGACGAAGTAGAATATCCTTTTTATTATTGATAAATTTAACAAACGGAATTTCTATTTTACGACATCTTGTGCGCTTAACACTAGTAGAGGAAGGTAGAATTGCCATTTTTAGGGGCATCTGAAATAAAGCTACACCTGGCACCCAATCTATAAGAGGTCCTACCGCCTAAAAGCATCCAACAGTCACTATCAAATATTTCCCCCGAGGTCAGTCTCGGCATTTCCAAGGACAGTGTGTAAGTTTGGTTATGACCACAGCCATATACCATAAAGGATACAGCCTAGGAAGCCCACTTGTTCAGATTAAAAGAGATGATTTGATCAGACAAGAGGATTAGAGTACTCTGGAAGTCAGGGGCGGATCCAGGATTGTTTAAAATGGGGGGAGTTGGATCAAAGATTTTTCTAAAAAGAGGGTCCAAGTCAACAATTTGAAAATTCTAGATTTGATATCACTAAAATCAAGAGAAAAAGGGTGGGTCCAGACCCCTTTGACCCCCCAGGAACCAACGTGTCTGATCCTAGTAGTGTAGCCAAGTGGTCACCAGTGTTTTCTCACCCAATTGACTTTCACTTGTAATCAAATGAAATGTTAAACCAGACAGTTCTTGGAGAATACCTTGCTGGGAAACATCTTCCAGGCAGAACTTACATGTGGTCAGTTGCATTAACTGATCAGAAGAGAACAGTGCCGACATTTTTAACCCCAAACAATGCATTGTTAATCCTGAACAAAGCAATGTGACAAACGGCAAAATATGTAGGCATTCAGTCGTGAGGACACCTACACGTAGCAATGATATACCTGGTGGTTTCAGGAACTGTTGAAAGCAACCAATAGCCACTTACCAAAATGCCACAAATACTCTGATTAATCTGTGGCATTTAAACACAATGCTATGTGTGCAGGCACGATAAATCATTCCTTACCTTGACTCTGCTCACAGGGTGTTATCAGCCCTACCTTTTGAAGGTTAATCGTACAATGCAATTTTCTACCTCCAGAGAAAAAGAGTTCATTGGGGAGTAGCTATAGTTTAACCAAGTACTTAAAAAGTGTCACAGTTAACAATTATAAACAAACAAATAAAAACTATCTTGGCATAAGGTACACATCCCCATCATGGTACACCTTAAAATGAAAACTAAAGTACAACTCGTCACTCATAAGCACTTTTGCAATGTAATCTCTCCCGTTATTTCATGCACACAAGTCACACAAAATCAAGCCACTGTGACATACAAGAAGTTAAAACTGTCACATACATGAATGATGGCCACATAGTAATTAGAAGGCACTATGTAACCATTCTTCCCTAACTGACCCGACGATACCTTTGCATAGTTTCAATCAGCTAACTGCCAATGAAAACAGTGAAATACGAGGTGGATGGAAGATCAACTGGATATTTCTTATTTAGATAACTTGCAAACGACAGAAATGTTGAGGTTTTTGTAGGCTAAAATTTGTTATGCACTTGGACAGGAAAAAAATAAAATCAATTGAAAGCAATAAAAGAGCATCGTTTTTGACTGCCAAAAATCAGAAATGAAATGATGTTCTACAAAACCATCTAGGAAATCCACAGACAGTCACAATTATTACAACTTTTGAGTTCTTCTTTGTAACTCGTAAAATAAATTTGTTTTCAACTTTGGGAGGAACAAAACAAGATAGATTTGAAGCAAATACATGAATAAAATCAAAACTGGCTTTTTGACAATATTCGAACGAAAACTTTAGTCTTACACAATGACCCTCAGAAATCTATGCAGACGGTCACAACACAGGTGTGTGAAATGCCACTTTCCCATCCAAACACCCAGACACAAACAGCGCATGAGTTGGGGAATATTTGGTTGCCACACAGACATTGGAGTGACACACACTTGCCGTGACCTCATACATGGCTAACCCTATCCTCGACGGCTCCGGGGCGCAGTCACAAAGTTCCTGACACTGCGGATTGAATGCCAAAACGCGCACACCAAACCCAAATGGCGATATGACCAGCCGTCCATCACTGCTAAAGCAAAGCTCTTTAATGTAGCCATGACCAACATTCGGCTCCTCAATACAATACAAAAGTCTCGGTCGATTTTCGACTCCATTAGTAACGCTTGTCTGATTGTCAGATGACGAGTGTTTTGGTAGTTCCGAGGTGATGGTATCTTCCTCAGAGCCATGATGCACATTAAACGCAACAAAATCATTATCTTCACTATCAGAGCTTGAGGACTCTGGCAAAGAGACGAGGCTTTCAAGAGGTGTATCATGAAGGTTACTGTCCTGACTGTACTGTTGATCATCATCTTGACTACTGTCAGTAGTCTCAGTAGGGGGTGATGTGCTCTCTATATTAGACCACTCAGGTGACTGTATGTCATGCACGCAAGTCCACTGGAATCAATCGCACACTAGAAAGTTAGACTGGTTGCACAATAAAAATACAAATAAGTATTTTAAACTACGCATTTCATTATGAGTTATTTTATGAGACAAGGTTGCTGCAGAAAGTAAGTATTTTACAAACAAATTTTCCCTTAGACACCTACTTTGAGAACTATTAAAGAGAGACTCCGAGTTTCAAAGGAGGAGTGCGAACTAGTAGCAAAATCACCTAAGTAGTTGTGAGTGTATATTACCAGTGCAACACTTAAGAGCTTCAATAAGCCTAAGCAACTAGGTTATAAACTCAAAAGCATTATGTGAAAGATACTATCCAGTGTTTATCCCAATCAACGAACAGAAATCCTAAGAACTAATGGTATAAACAGTGAATGTGACATCAGATTAAGAGAGCATTGTTATTCAAAATTCCTCTCATGCCGGGACTCAGCATACAGAGTACGTACTGTAGGCGATCCCGGGAGGACGGCACATAGTGTAAGGTGGGTATAGGAGGACATGTCACAGGAATGGTGTCCATTTTTGTAATTTCGATGATACGATGGTACCCAGTTTTCAGAATGTTGGAGTAAGAATCGGTCATAAGTTTCAGCCGCACAGTAGGCATAACTCTGCAACCTGTAGTTCTCACATGCACTGGCTTTGCTGGACTATTTTGTCAAGCAAGATTTTACAGGAAATTTGGAATATTCTGCCTCCAGATGTTTAGGAAACATTCACATGACTATAAATATTCACAAACTCTAATTACAGAAATCTGCCTTTACAGAAAGCCACTCAAAAATTCACAACAGCAATACTCTGTTAAGTATCCTTTTGCAATCGCCTGGCTAGATGTCGTGTTGCGATTGTATCAGTCACTGAAATGACACTCGGCATTCAGGTTCCCAAGCAAAACGTCACAAGTCTAGATGCTGCTGTAATTTGTTGAGTCAAGTTAACAATGGCGTTATCTTAGGAGTGATTGTCAAAAAACAGAACAGCCAGCAAATATTGGGAACAGATTGCGTAAATAGACCTATTTTATGGTTATAGGCAGACGTATTATCGTTGGCTTCATTAGGCATTGCAACCGGCAAAGGTAAGGCTTGGAATCTCAAAAATGTAGACAAAATTATGCACCATCAAGTTTATATCCACACTGGTATGTCTGCAAACACTTACTTACAGATGGGTTACAAGTCTAGTATAAAGCACGATATAATGAACTTATGGGTGTGCATTTGAAGAGCTGCTATACATGGGTCACAATATTCATTTTTGGATGGCAGCCCCCACTCAAATTTATCAGAATCTGCTATGTAGGAAAGATAGAACTGAATGTAACTTGTGAAATGTATATCCAAATACAAGCCTGAAATCTGTCAAAATGTGAGACTTAAGCTTTTAAGCACTGCAGTGCCACCTACCTCAGTTTCCTCATCACTACTAATGTTCCTAGAGAGGGCGCACCAACCTTGTGGATGAATCTGTCAATCAGGGATTGAAAATATGACAACCATTCCGTTCAAATTAACAATAATTCTGTTCACGTTTAGACACTCTGGAAAACAATACACTATTAGGCTGTTTATGCATGGGTAGACAATCACTACTATTTATGAACATAGCCTGACCTGACTTTAATGTACACTCGCTAGAATTTCTGGTATATCTCTCGGTACTCCGACGAGCAAGAATAGAACAGATCACCAAGAAATATTACATAATGATAAATAAAACGAAGAGTAAATTATGAAAGAGGTCATACCTCACCTTTAGACAGAAACAGACAACACTAACAATGAATACAAACAGCCATGAAAACATGACAACTCATTGAAGATGAGACATAACCAGTCTTTTGATACAGCCGTCTTATGTAGCATTTTGTTATGTCTCTTGGTGATCTACTTTGTTCTTGATCATCAGAGGACAAGCAAATGTACCGGGAGTTTAAGCGAGTATCCATTAAAGTAACAAGCAGATAGCACTGCTGAATTCAAGAGATTTTGCATTCAAGAGAGGTTGCAGCAAAACTTTTTCAACTTTGAAGAACAGATATTGTCAAATAAAAGTAGTACGAACCTGTAATGAGGAAATCCTTTCTGCATCATTCTTTTCAGGGAAGTCTGTGATCAGTTCAACGTGGTTACGTTTGATGTTTGACCTGTGTTGAAACGAGAACCACTGTCTTAACGGCTCACTTGTCATCAGTTGCAGATAAAACATGTTGGGCTTGAAGCCCAGCAAGTCACGTGCTAAATGTTCAAGGTCAAGGTCATGAATGACCAGCAAGTAGCCATCGCAGGTTGCGATGACCAACTGGTTGGAGTCGGGGGTCAGCTTGGATCGCATCAGTCCCTGAGAGTGGAACACACGTTTGAATGTGGGTCGACCCTCGGCGTGATACCTGGAGGTGTAAGATGGTAAATGGGTAAATTCGGAAGATTTCATCTACGAAAAAACTTACTCAGTGGCAACCCTGATGGTCATTTTTCAAATGCATTGTGGGACAGTTGTTGGCTCGTAAACATCCGCTGACATCTGGAAACATGGAAATTTGTTTAAACCTAGGTTGCATCCTGTCGATGTAAGAATTTAAGCGAGTAAAGCTGGTCACATGACAGGCTTTGCTTGTAATGCTAATCAGATGACAGGTTTTCCTTGTAACGCAGGGCGATATCCTGAAGTTGCACGTAATCATGCATTTTACTCGAGTTTCTTGATCATAGTGTGACCGGATAACACGTGCCTCGAAAATCTTTCGAGCAAAAGATTTTCTAAAAACTTATGTATTCACTCAATGCATTTGCAGCTCACTAATTGTTGTCTAGTCATTCTTGAACTGTAAAACCATGTTGCAGGGAATCTGGGTTTTCAACACGGCAAGCTCAAATCAAAAGTGCTGTTTTCCGTCATAATGCTAACACGTTTGCAAGTTTTCTGTGATGTCACCAGATGTTTGCAAGCCGACAACTGACCCACGATGCAATTGAAAAACCAAAAACAGAGCCATAGAAGAAATCATCTGACTTACAATGACTAAACCATGTTCAACTTACATTAAGTCCATTTTGAAATTAATTAGAAGTGAACCACAGCAGACAGACTGAGATAACAATGGCACTATAAATTAAAGTAACATGAATTTAAAATAAATGACACTAAAATTTACAAACTGCAAAATAATTGGTAATTCTTTTAGTCTTCTCAAGGTCAAAATAACAAGGCTTATAACCAAAAAGACTCTGGCCAATCAATTGTCTTATTACTAAGTTTCAACTAAAATAATTGACTCAAAACTCCAACACTTTTGTTGCTTAAGACACGTGACCATACAAAACTGGCCAACAGATGTGCTGCATGGAACACCGACAGTGAGGAATTATTTTAACTCACTTGTTTATGTCCCATGTGTAAATACTACCGTCAAAGCCAGAGGTCACTAGTAGGCCATCCTTGCTGGAGAACTCGATGTTCTTCACCCAGTTGGAGTGTCCACGCAGAATATTCACACTGGTGTTCATAAATCTCGAGTCCCACAAGCGAACTGTGGTGTCATCTGAACATGTGGCAAACGTCCTGTTGTCAAGGAACCTGAAATCAAAGCGCTAAGTTCAAAACTACAATAGAAATATTCATTTATTAAAGTGGCATGTTGCACAGAACAATACACATGATTCTTCACCACCAAACCGAACCTTGTAAGTCACTATATAGAGAAAATAAACATTGAAAAAATAGTATACAAATTTAAATATCGTGAATTTAACAGGAATGTAAGCAAATTTTTTTCTTAAATGAACTGGACAAAAATATTGTAAATTTAATGATATCCAGATGCATCATCAATGCCTGTTTCTAACAATCATCCATAATTTGTGAAGATATTGTTTAATATGTTATAACACTTTCATCTTTCTCATTGAAAAGTTTACACTGAATCTACAATTGAGCTACTTCTCTGATATCCACAAAAAACAAGTTTTGATTCGTAAAATGGAGAGAATTTGTGTAATATACAATACTGGTCAAATTGAAAACGAGATTCGTTTTATGTGTCACTGCCCTGTCCTTGGTGATGTGTGCACAGAAATTTGCAGATGAATATGACAGATGATGCCACTGACAGTAGTCAATGGCAATGGTCTTTGTGAATTGAAAAGTTTGGCAACATCAACTGTGCTAAGACCTGAATTTTTATCATTGTAAAGTTGTAAATAAATATAAACTGCATTCTGAGGCCAAGGCCTACAAACTTAGAAACCGTCCCATTTATGGAAATCTGAGTTGTGTGGTTGGAGTGACTAATAGGCTCAACTAGGCTGGGCACTTAATATTTTTCTTGCGAATCTTATACCTATAACTGTTTGAATTAATTGTACTTGTCACTATAATAAATAAATACAACGAGAGCGCTCGGAGGAGCGACACTTGGCGGAATTAATCGAAAGACGACAATGGGGAGGACGACGACAATCATGACGATCAAGGCGGCAATAATGAATAACACGGTAACATTCATGTGACTAGCGAAGAAATCAAATAGAGAGCATATAATGAACTACAATAAAGAACAATAGATAGCGCAACATGACGGACGAGCCATGCTTTGTTCCCGCAATCCAAAATAGGTGGCACTATGTGACAGTCTGCAGAGCAAAGTTATGTTTACAATAGTATTTCGCCTGGAATTCCAGTCTACAGTACGACAGTGCTACCTGGGTCAGTCGGGGTCACAACTCTCTGTTAACTTGTGCAGACATAACCAAAACAAAGTGAACTGAAAGCCAGCCAGCTGCGTGCATACGTGACCGAAGGAACAACGGTATCCGAAAATCTCGAATAATTCAAAAAGTAGACGTCGTAGCGCAAAATGGAAATTGTCATCTGAAAGCCCGTTCAAAACTCTATCTCAAGTGGTAGTTTGTCAAGCACGATAACATTCATGTGACTAGCGAAGAAATCAAATAGAGAGCATACAATCAACTACAATAAAGAACAATAGATGGCGCAACATGACGGACGAGCAATGCTTTACAGTAGGACAGTGCTGGCTGGGTCAGTCTGGGTCAACTAGGCATAACCAAAACAAAGTGAACTGAAAGCCAGCCACCTGCGCGCTTGCATAGGAACAACGGTATCCAAAAATCTTGAATAATTCAAAAAGTAGACGTCGTAGCGCAAAATGGAAAATATCTTCTGAAAGCCTGTTCAAATCTCTATCTAAAGTGGTAGTTTGGCAAAAATCCAAAAATTTTTCGAGAAAATTGAAAATTTGCCGTTTTTTTGAAATTCAAAGTCAAATAACTCGAAAACGGTAAGTCTGAGAAATACGCTCTCGCAGACTTTTTGAAAGGCCATACTTCAAGGAATCCACATGCAAAAATTCACGTCATTTGCTCTTCCCATAAAAAATGCGACAGCAGAGCGATTGAAACCGTGTGAACATGCCCCACAGCCGCCATCTTGAAGGTGACTTCCGGTTCAATAATTTTTTATAAAAGCTTATTAAACTCAACAAACACGTGACCAGTTTGAAAGTGATTGGTTTGCAATTGCGCCCTCTACAGGAGAAAACGTTTTTAGCCCTATTTCGGGGTGCGCATGCGCCACGTCCAATATTTCCGCCATCTTTAACCGGAAGTCAACGATTTTCTGCACAATTGTAGCACATGCGTTCTAGTATATTTGTACCGATTTTCAGCCATGTAGGTCGAAAAATGCGGCCTCTACGAGTATTTGACTGTGAAATCGGATACAAAATGGCCGCCACGTCCGCCATTTTGAATCCGATCATGACCAAAAACAATAGCGTTCCAGTGATTCCCAATCTACATGTTGTGTGCAAATTTTGTGAAAGTCGGACGAAAATTGCGACCTGTAGAGAGCGAACAAACAAAAAAAAAAAAAACTTGCTGTCAGACCAACATACTTGGCGGAAAAATTCCGCCAAGTAAATACAAATATAACAGACATTTCTAATAGAAAACATGAAACAGAATGAGAATATCATTCACACATTCACTCATTCACACGATATCCCCCTCATAAATTCATACGTAAATTACCAAATCTATGTTTCAATTAAACATTATTATTCAATTGATTAAATTTTTAGTTCATGAAATGGAAATTAGGCATCAATCACTTCCGCAGCCATTTTTGTTGCAGTACACCATTACAAGCTGCATTACAAGTGAAGCTTGTAGTGCAGGTGGTGGCTCCCCCTGGTGTATGTGCATGTCTTGAAATGGCTGTAGTTTATGCACATTTGTTCCAATCTGATACTTTTTATTAATTAATACTCAATCTAATACATGTCAACATCATCCATTTTGTAATGGACAAGCCAAGTTTCAATTACATAATAAAAAAATTGCTCCTTGATTTACTTCTGAATCGGTGTTTCACACATAGGCACACGTGCCTCATTTCGGCATAGGTGGAACATCACATAAAATCGCATGGGCGTAAATTTATGCACTTGAAACCCCAGCCATGGGGAGACAAGCATGGGGCGAACGTGAAATTTTTAGAAAAATAAAGAAAAATTTTCTTTAGAATCATCAAGTTTGACTAATTAGAATGCGTATGTCCAGTGGTCCTAATGCGATAATTTACGCAAATAAATTAAACCCAAAGTTGTCATTTACTAACTAAAGTGCTTCGAATGATAGAAATTTTACAACAGTTATTTGAAAACAGTGGTACACTACAGTTGCAACTTAAAATGTGGAGTTTTCAAAATACAAACTTTGATTGAGAACAATGACAAAATTCTATGTTTCCGTCATACTGTAAGCTAAAGTTGAAGAATCAACCTTCCCAGAAAGGTGAAGGCAGCACCTCGGGTTCAGTCCAAACACACGACCCTACTTTACCTCACACAGTTGACACAATCTTGGTGAGCATTAAGTTTAGTGTGAATCAGCTGTCTGCTTAGAGGATCAAACATCAGGATTGTCTTTCTCTCACACGCAGCCACCAGTAGACGTCTGTAAGGAGCAATATACCATGTACTGTGAAAGGGGCCATGCAGAGCCAGAACAACAATTCAATCACATAAATACAGACCTTAAAAGGGAATTATAGCATTTTCTGACACCATTTATGGCCAATTTGGCACACCTTACTTCCTCTGAAAGATATGAGCCTCTTAGTTGATTTCTGTGAATAAAAATTAATAAAAATAACCTTTGTTCAAACTAACTGAATTGTGTTCTGATTGGCCGAATCTCAGCTGCATTAGTTTCAATACCATGACAGATATGAAGCAATAAAGTAAATGCTCGTGCTCAAGATCTGCACCATGGCTAACACCAAAAAATTTGAACATTCGCAACAGTGGTGAAAGTCTTTAAAAAAAGTAAGAAAATTACTACTTTGGTTATTATTTTCGTTGAAAAGAGAAATTTGTACAATGCATGATTAAACATCTGAAAAATCAACAGGAAATAATGAACTCACCCATCATTGGAAAAATCAAAATTAAATATGCCACCATGGGTATTGGCGTCAGTTGAGGACGAATAGAAATGAAATGTTGAATACAAGTTGCGGTAGAAAAGGTCTTTTTCCTGACCACAGTTCCACATTCGAGAGCTGATTTCCCGATTGGACATCCATCTCCATGGAAACTGTTGCCATGACATCCTTATTACGCTGTTATCAAATATATGAAAAACCCTGTAACAAAATGTTGTGATGCCAATTATTAAACATGGCAATTTTCCAGCCTTAAATATCAAGTATGTTGATAAAATGCTCAAACTTTAGTTCAATATAAAACAAGCTAATGATGAAGTTTATATTTATTGAGAAATTTGACATGATAACGTTACACACCTGCACAGTGGAATGAGTATCCGGATTGACTGGTTGGCCAGTCTGGATACAGCTGTGTCCTTATCAGTTTGACAGTGGCAACCGAATGTTTACATAGTGCATCGACACGTTCCAAGAAACGAACTTAACGTCATTTCGAACTTAAGTCTAAGATTTGTCTCAACCTCCAAACTTTGAAACTTCCACATCCAGTAAGTTTCATCAAATTTAAGACAAAACTTAAGTCAAAACTTTATAAGTCAAACTTAAGATCATTTTTCTGGAACAAACTTAACACAAAATTAGTTTTATCTTAAAATTGCCTCAAATTTCAAGATTAGTTTTAGCTAAGTCAGTTTGCTTGGAACGGGCCCTAGCTCTCTTATTGTCTGCTTACATCTGATAACCTCACGTAATCCAGCAATTATGTTGTAAACAGTGGGCCTGACACCAACCGATATTTAAAAAGACTATTTGCAAATGACTTTCAACACATGTCATGAAGCAGATGTGTTTTGCTTGAAATACTCTTACCAAAAAACTGCGAATGTAGAAAAATGGTGGACTTTCAGAGAAATTAGACTAAACTTTCACCTGCTGATTCCTTTGTGTGACTGTAAGCTCTGACCACCTTAACGACAGTATTGTGTACCAACTCAAAAGGCTTGTGTGACAAGTTTAATCAAGCACGACTCTAGATTAGATTATGACAGTGGAAATTTCTTGATTTTTACACTCCAGGAGAACAGTACCTTATGGAATTCAGACTCTGCCATCTTGTCTGCTAAATTAAAGAGCATAGCCTACTATTCTGGTCAAATAGGAGACTTTATATCCACCAGGTGGCACTAATGAGCAAAGGCCGTTCTTTCACCACTTGAGTAGACTGGGAGCAGAAGGCAGTGCATTGCCTATGGGATAACAGTTCCAGGTGACTACTAGACTGCAAGCATCTATACACAGGCCTATAGGAAGGCAAAAATTATTGGGGGGTACAAACCATTTCGACTACCCTCCCCGTCGCCAACACCACCCTCCCTCATCCTGCCCCCCACCCTCCCAGCCCCGCGCTCCCGATACCACATATTTGTACGGAATCTCCACTTCCGCCCTAGGTGGGGAACAATCCTGGGGACTGCAGCCATCAAGATTTGAGTAAACGTGAACCGACACGGAGAGTTATAACAAGCCTAGGACCAGACCGGTAGCAAGCAGCCTGAGGCTCCTGGAGCTGTATCAAAAAGCTACAGCAGTGTGAAAATACGGAACTCCCGATAAACTAAAGCTAGCTGCTGGTCAGCTCAGCCATGATTTACTTGAGACAGGCAGCTCGTACCACCGTCTGCGCTGGCTTTGAGGTCAAGATGCGTTTTATTGTGACCCAGTTTCGGAAAAACTTTATTTTATTATGGTCATTCTTTGAAGGAGTTTTTTTTGAAAAGGTCAGGCCCTGAGGTCTGCGCCACTTCCCACATTACAAATGCTTTTTATGATGCTTGCAAACAGAAATGTTGAATATAAAAAGTATCGGCACAAACATTTTTAGGGGAAGGTGAAGATAATAAACACGTTTATTTTTACCTTGCCTTCCCAATGTCTTAAAATAAAAGAACAACCTTGTCACCATGACAACAGTATTTGAGTGAGGATCAAGCGTGCGCGGAAACAAGATCAAAGAGTAATATTCAGACTGGTAGGCCCAGCATCAAAAGTGTTTTGAGAACAAGTTACTGCCACTGAAAAGGCCTGTTATTCAGTGGGAGTAATTGGGTCTAAAAGCACTTTTAAAAAGGGACTATTATGGATCAAAGGGTACCAGCAAATACCACACCCACTCTCAGCCACCGTGTTGAGGGGTCCAGAGACCTAGATACACTTTTAGAATGTTGGTCTGTGTGTGATGCATAGGAATTATCTTTCCCCCAAGTCCAAGATTAGCTAAATAATAGCTAAAATGGCAATATCTGTTTCATAAACAATTGGTAATTTTTTATCAAGTTAAGTTTGTCGGCTGTGTCAATGCGACACAGGTGTCAGCTATTCTGGCCCACTTCAAACAGTGTTACTGTCAATGCAAAATAGGACTTCCGAGATCTTCAAAAAAGGCACTATTAAAAAACTGAGCGACCTACTTAAAGTAACTTTCTTTGGGGTGGGTGACTTGGTTTTTGGCTTAGTTGCCAGGCTTTTGAGGCCAGGGATCTTGGATGTCCCTCCTCTTATAGCGAACTTCGAGGGTTTAGCAGTGGGAATCGTAATTCCTGCGTACGCGGTATGATGTAGGTACCACAACACATACAAAGCGTACGTAGGCCTGAGCCTACTACGGTGGTCAAGGACAAGGACTTGCTGGACTGACGACCGCAAAATGAGCACGCGGGACTAAGCAATTGGTCTCAGGTAATCTCGGGGTATATAGGTCAGATATGCAATATCCAATTCGCTCTCCATATTACCCAACAGAGGTAGGGTGGTGTGACTTGTGCCCGTGTTCATAAGCTTGCTCTTTCTGCTTCGTCAACATCAGCCATTACGAATCTCCACGACATCTGACGGACATCGGGTAAAACTAGTCGTCGGTGAGACTGGCGGAACTTGCTGCATGTCTGTGCGACGGTGAACGTGGAATCTAGTGCTTATCTGATCACGCACAGCACGCTGGACACGAAGGCAATCATGGCACGAATGGGTGTAATGCACGAGGTCGAAAAATTGTTGCTGCGTTTAAGCGTACGTATTCGTAACTTAAAAAACTGCAGCTAGGGGTTCTCATTTAATAGCTCATTGTACAATCTTAGTACTTTAGTTTTGTGCTGACAGGTGCTGCACTGCTATGCCCCAGTGACAGATCTACGTTTTCAGTAAGGGGGGGAGGGTTAGGATTCGAGCGAATCCGAGGCTCATAACGCTGAGCGGACGGAAGGTCGGGAGGGGGTTTCCCCCCTCTCGTGTAAGATTTATTGTGTTTTTAGTAGCTCAAGTTATTTCGTTTTTCTGGCGAATATTTTTTCAATTTTTATTGTTGATCCCGTTCTGAGGGGGGGGGGG
>NMRA01000092.1:928678-949568 GCA_002633005.1 Phoronis australis
CCCCTGTAGATCCGCCTCTGCTATGCTAGTGATATCTGTTACGAACCATACACGCCAAACCAGCGCGAGATCCTGTATTCTTGCGGTACGTCGCAAAGCTTCAGAAAGTGTCCAAAACTTACAGTTTACGACAAGTACGGTACATAAGAAGTCTAATACGGATTGTTCATGGGTGAAGATTCGGCTAAATCCCAATCAAGGTCCATATTCGAGAGTTGACTGTGTTACGGTCTAAAATAGTTTTTTTGGTCACTTACCAAATGCCAACTGAATTTCATATGCAAAGAGTTATTTAGTCGTGCAAATTAAAAAAAGAATCATCGAAATTGGACAATGTATGAGAAGTTTATGCAAGTTTTTGTTTATGAATTTCATGCATTTTTAGAGTTACGAGTGGCCATTTTAAAAATTACATTTTTCAACTGTCAACAGTAGAAAAGACATTTATTTTATTAAATAAGCAACTGCTTAGATATGACTGGGAATAACCTGGGTCTCTTTCAGAGTCACTTAGATGAAGTTGTGCTTAATCATTGAGAAATGGTAGGGTTCATCATAAAATGGGCACTCGTTACGAAATTTGTAAATTCTGTGTTTCTAACCCTCACCTACTGAAAAGAAGGTTAAAAACTAATGTTCACTCTCTGTAATAAAAAGAACTGCAGCAGAATATGTTGACCTAGGCAACACAGCAAATAATTCAATATTCAAACAAACCAAAAGTTTGGATATTGCCTTATTAAAAATGGGCCAAAAAGGCTAACAAAATGTAGTGTACGTACCCCATGTGGAATTCAATAACACAAATGGTCATTGCAAATGAAATTATTGCCTTTTAAGTAACAACATGGTGCTAATTATCATCAAAGAAAAATAAATGGCCATACAACATTATGTTACCATGTGATGCAGAAACAGTGATGTAGTGTACATGCCTCCTTTTGTAGTGTACGTACCCCTATGTTTACAAATGCCATGAAATCAAAATATCACTTAGTACACTGTAAGTAAGCAACATTGGTCATAGACAGTTTCCTTCCTTAAAAATGTTAGGTTAAAAGGGTGTTTATTGCAAATACATTTGTTTTTGAGTGAAATATTAGCTTTTGTGTAGGGTACGTACCCCAGTCTGGCCTATATTTTAACATATGCGTGTTTTCAAAGAATGACAGACGGGCACATGTATGCTGTACTTCTTATTTGTTCTCTTTGAATAGATTTGGTAAATGAAATAATTCTCAGTGGATTCTTAGTATTCATTATAAACCTGACAAGTCATTGAAATGTTGTGTACGTACCCCTGTGTAGTGTACGTACCTTCAGCTTCTGTGCTATAAAGTAATGCCCACAAGTATTTTTACATACTGCTGTTCTCATCAGTGAACAGATGTTTCCAAAATGAATCCAGTCTGACAAAAAAAAACAAACAATTGACATTATCAAATTTGTGGGCAATAAAGTGCCACACAGGACTTGGCTAGTACTTAACATCCTAGAAGACACATCATGTGACAACTGATGTTGCAGAGGCAGGTTCTCTATCTCTCAAGACAACTTGCAACAAAGCAACAAGCAGAGGCAGCACCATCCTTTGGTCACGTGCGGCGACATTACGGAGTTTGAGGTAAGTCAAAGCGGCTGTAGTATTAGAGGTAACCTGGAGATCTAAATTAATTGAATCTGCGCTGCAGAGGTGAGTGGAATATGTGGAGAACATGAACAGATGTGTAGGATAGTCCTCGTGCAATTTCAAGCGCCATTTATTAAGTGCCGTAAGTTGTCTATCCAGGCCCATCTAACTGTAACTCCAAAAATGTGTTTTTCGGTCGTGAAACTGATGACATTTCATTAAAAACAAATATTTGCCATCAAAAATTTTAGTTGCTCTGGGAACCATCCAAAAATACCATGAGTAATCTTTTAAAGGAAACAGAGACGGAATCTCATTTCGTATTCAGGTGCCCACTTAATGCCCACTAGCGTCTCTTTGGTGTCACAGCTAAGAATCTGTCATCGCCGTACCTAACTGCAACGGTAATTAATGTATTACTGTGATCATGAATTCTTTATTATATTATATACCCTTGTATGACAAACCCTATTACCCCTCCCCCCATCTCTGTGAAAGTTCTTACGGTAAATGGAATGAGATTACTGGTTCACTGATTTATTGTTGAGAGTTTGCAAAAACAAATGTCGTGTTGTCAAAATAGTATAACTTGTTGAATCACGCTAATCACGAATACACAACGAATAGGAAACAACAACACGTGCTTGACTAACATATTTTGTCACATTCATTTACAATGTTTTACAACCAATTTGGTCTTCCAAAATCTATTGGCAGTGGGTACAAGCAACAAAACATAACCAATATCAGATTTTCACGGTTATCAATTATTATTAGTTTTCTGAAAACCTATGCGTGTAGTTCTCGCTTTGGTTAACACAGACACAATGAGCACACATCAACAACAAGAACATTGTTTGTAAAGATGGCAGATTTTAATAAAAATAAGACATGCTGATGGTCTTTCAATTACCACAAATCTCAGCTAAACGTGGGTCAAATTTTAGAGTTTCGGCAGCTAGTCCAACCCCTTAATTTGCCCCTCGTGTGAGTTAGACCTACTTTCGTTTTCCTGCAAACATGCCATTCATCATATTACCATACATACTCATCAGTTCAGACCAGAATGTCTCACCAGACATCATGCCCTCGGAGACCATTTCATTTAATCCGCCGCTTGCGCCACCGAACATTGGTGCACCTCCCATCTGGCCGCCTCCCATCTGGCCGCCTCCCATCTGGCCGCCTCCCATCTGGCCGCCTCCCATCTGGCCGCCTCCCATCTGGCCGCCTCCCATCTGGCCGCCTCCCATCTGGCCGCCTCCCATCTGGCCGCCTCCCATCTGGCCGCCTCCCATCTGGCCGCCTCCCATCTGGCCGCCTCCCATCTGGCCGCCTCCCATCTGGCCGCCTCCCATCTGGCCGCCTCCCATCTGGCCGCCTCCCATCTGGCCGCCTCCCATCTGGCCGCCTCCCATCTGGCCGCCTCCCATCTGACCCCCGCCCATCTGTCCTCCATTCATCTGACCTCCACCCATCTGGCCCCAGTCCATTGTGCCAAAGGAGCTTGTATTGAAATATTTACTGAATGGTCCAAAGTTCCCCATCTGGCCCCCGCTCATCTGTCCCCCGCCCATTTGGCCAAAGGAGCTTGCATTGAAATATTTACTGAATGGTCCAAAGTTCCCCATCTGGCCCCCGCCGATTTGGCCACCTTGGGCGCCAGATCCGCCCATTTGGCCGCCCTCACCGCCAAATCCGCCCATTTGGCCGCCCTCACCGCCAAATCCGCCCATTTGGCCGCCCTCACCGCCAAATCCGCCTAAACCACCCATTTGGCCTTCAGCTCCAAGTGGGAAACCGAAAAATGGATAAATGGGAAAGACTGGAATGTAAATGGGTGTGGCGCCACCCATGCCACCTTGTCCCCCCATTCCAGCCTGGCCGCCCATTCCTGGGAATCCCCCGCCTGCTGCGCTGCCATTAAAGAACTGGGAAAAATTGAAATTCTTCAATGACGACATAATATCGGAAAAGTTAAAGTTGTTGTTGGCGCTGAAGTTGTACTTTTTCTGCATTTCTTGGAGTTGTTCTTGCGCATTCTTCATCGCCGACTGAAATTCGGAAAAGTTGAATTTCTTGATGTCGCTGACGTTATACTTCTTCTGCATTTCATTGCCAGCGTTTTCAATTTTCGTTCTTTGTTCTTCGACTGCGCTTTTCATCTTATCTAACTGGGCGTCTACGTCGGTATCATCCGTCTCCCTATCAACATCAAACAAAATGGGTAAATTGAAATATGTCACGTTCAAATAGTGAATGCCTTAAAAATTAATAAATGCTTCTATTTAGTTCCATGCTCCTATGCGTGAAGCTGCGCAAGTATATCCGAAATTAGGCGCATGCTCCTTTAAGCAGAGCACTTGATCATAAAACACAGAGCAACTTTTTGATGTGAAACTTAAATGGCAGATGACTGTGTAAATGAACTGTACAAAGAAATGACTAGAGACACAAAGAAGACGTGCGCCTAAACAGGAGGTTGTCGTTTGTGCTCGTAAGTGAAGCACAGGTCATGCGCTTACAGTGAAACATTTGGGCACAAATTCGTTGAAAAGGCATAATTTTGGCTATACATGTGCGCGGGCAAACTAGGTATATATAATATTTTTCTGTTGTGTGTTGTTATTTGTTTAGTTATCTGTGCTCTGTTTATGTCCTAGCGTCCCAAGATCTATAAATTTGCAATCGTTTACTAAATACGTGCAGAACATTTCAGTTGTGTTCCCGAGTTTTTCAGAATTCCTGAAAATTTGCAGGGACCTTTTCACGGCCATTATTTCCACTTATCGTAACCCCCCCTATCGGCGGCATTGAAAAGATATCTGTGAGACCAGGAAGACGTAATGTGTTTCATTTAATTAAATAAATTTGTGTCTCAATGCAAATAAAAATTTAATTCTCGTGGGAATGGCATTTTCTGGATAGCCATAACCATCTTAAGTCCATAGCATATTTTCGCACATTTTGTTTTTCTTTTCGAATAATAACTGCAAATGGAATTTATCCGTAATCCGTTTTATTTTTACTAGTTTCACTATTTTAAATTCCAAGTGGTTTCAAGGAAATCGGGTTAATTACATGATGGACATTGAGCAGTCGGCGGCGTAGACTCCAAAAGCACCCAGATGTTGCCCTGGTTTTCTTCTTATACACATAACTGCGGAAATTGGCAGTCAAAAGTTCAACATTTTGAAGACGACAAATCCAGTGGCGCGATCCGAAGTTATAATGGTACGGCATATCATTCGCCAATTTGAACGCTTGTTTGACGAATAAGACGTTTGATGCTTATTTCATTTTAATCGCCATTAATTTTTTATGCTCGACAAATGTTCTTCATTTTTCCAAATGAGTGTTTTAGAAACAATTACATGAAATTTCTGATAAAGCGTAAGGGGACCTTTTCTGCAATAAGCCCCCGTTCCGTAGAAGAAAACTTGTACCTTACTAAGAGGAGTAGAGATTTTTGTCTTGTTAATAACTTACAGCTGTTAATCCTCGACATCATACTCGCCGCGAAATACTTGACATACCGTAGAGCCGGATTTAAAACAATATCGAACTGTCAGTTCTAACACTTCCTGATCTCAGAAATCAAACTTAGGTTGACCAAGGAACTAAATGAGCGTAATTTAGGATTAGTAAGTGATCTAAATCAAAATTTATTCTTTTTACGCAAGAAGGAGGGTTAATAGACGGTGAAGGTGGGTTAATAGACGCTTTGATCAAAACCTTTTACCGAGTTTTTCAGGGAAAAGGAGTCGATATTTGTCACCAAATGATGGACGGCAATGATGGTTTATCGTTTTTGCTCTATCTTTTAGAGGAACTAAATCAATATTTGTCACCAAATGATGGACGGCAACGATGATATATTGTTTTTGCTGCAATCTAATGAGATGGAATAGATGGGATTTCCTTTACATTCTTAGAATGAGACGATTAGTTTTTCGAGCGCACGTGCTGGTTTCGAAAAAATTAGTTAGTACTATAGTGGTGAACTATACTTTCCTGAAATTGTTGGTTGTGGGAGCGGCTTGAGAAGAACTAGGAATATTTAATTATTGAGAACTGTATCTTAACGGTGAATGAAACTATTGCGTTGAAGTTTGTTTCACTCGTGTATGAAGGTGTTATCAATTCGAGTTTTTCTAACGAGTATTTCAAACTAAAGGGCCAGTAATAATAAACGTAGTCGTAGTCATTGTAGCGTACAATCCATTTGCAAAATTACGCGCACGTATGTTTGACCATAGATTAAATACTAAACTAAATATTTATTTGAAAACATGTTCTTTTCTAAGGCGAGACGTTATCGTATGAAATCAGGTTCACTGCAGACTCGAACCTCCAATCTAACGCCGAGATGGCGGAGCTAAACCGCACTTGAAAAGTGGCAGAATTAAGCTGAATTTTGCTCTGTTTAGCTCGCCAAAAATAAAAATCCCGTAAGGTCTTTTACTCTAGTAAGATCGGTCTCATAATATCCCTTACCTTCTGTGATAGAGTTTTATATTACCGTTGTCTACAAAAACATCGAAACTATCATCGAACTCAAGAAAACGCTTCAGAGTTTGTTGGAGTTTGCCGACCGTGAACCTTAAAAGTGTGAAATTCGAAAATGGCTCATGTGCGCATTGCCTGTTATTTTAAAAAAAAATAATGTAATCCTATCACGGTAAGGAACATTCTGAGACTGATTTTATAAGAGTATAAAACCTAATTAGATTTCGAGTTTTAGCCAGCTAAACAAGACGATACGCAGCTTGAATTTTGATTTCAGTGAATGCCTGGCAGACAACGGCTAAAATTGATCACAAAAACACAAAGGATTTTTGTTGTTATATAACTTTGACCAAAGCTAATGGCTTTAAGAAGTTTGTCCCATCCAACAAAAATCCCAAAAACGGGCTTTTCGGCCGTAAAGTCCATATTGTATCTTTATACTTGCATTTTTCTACCATTGTATCGTGTCCGAAATAGAATTCACCGTTAGCGCTATTTTTGTAATATTAAACAGTCCCAAGGTCGTTTCTTGTAAGTTTCGCTTTTAAACCTTCGAAAGTGCGTGTTCTTTCCCTTCAAGTGACAATACTGAATAAGCCACAACGTGCAATCGACTGAAGCCGAAACTCTCGCGCCCTAGCCGAGCGCTCTAGTAGCTGATTTAAATCATAGTAATTGAGTATTTAGCATGTAAAGTCGCCGGTCTTGATTTCTGACAATGTCTGGCAGACAACGACATGAATTGGTGATTTGCAACAAGATCACAAAAACACAACGGATTTTATTGTTTTGAAGCTATGGCACGCGTTTCGTAGAGGCGAGAATCACGCGAAAATGCAGGCACAAGCTAGACATCGCGAGATATCGCCATGTATTGCAAGTGACGCACGTGATCCCACTAACTTCCTTAGCTAGACTCTTGCGTCTACGAAACTCTACCCTGGCCAAATATTATAACTTCAAAATGTGTGTCTTATTCAACAATAATCTATAAAGGCATTTTCTGCCGTAAAAACGTTTTTATGTTCCTTAAAATAATTCGCTGAATTTCTAATATTGAGCATCAAAACGAGCTCCTTTATAGAACTTTTCATCAAGGACAAGAATCATTGAAGCAAAATGAAATAAAAACAAAAAGTAGCAATTACCTCTTATTCTGTGGTCGTGCCTCTGACACGGTCAGCAACAGAGCCACCATTAGACAAACGAGAACTGTTCGTATCATGATGAACCTACAAGGACAATAATCCAATTAGTTGTATAAAATGATAAACGAACCTGTCTCACTGTGTAAAATACGTGCGTGAATCGCGGTAACTTCAGTTTCTTTATTCAAATTTTTTTTTTTACTTCGAAGTTCAAGTGGAAATTTCATTTTTGATGCAATTGAGTTGTCACGATTATATTTCACAAACTGGACATATTTTCTAATTGAGTGATTAAATTAACACCGATGCAAAATCATAAATCAGTTTGCTGCATTAGGCCCCCTATGTCTTCATAGAAAATCATAAACAAACCTGTATTGTTGATGCTCGTTGGAAAACCGCTGCTTATCCCACTAGTGAGGAAAAACGATAACTCAAACCACATTTATACCAGTTGACAAAATTAGGTTGCTCTTAATTATTTTTGCCATTTTGTGTACGCAGATGCTGACGGTTAGATAGTCAAAAATTACCCTGTACCTCTCCATTCCAGTGGATGGGTTAAAAACCAAAGCAATAAGTTAGCATCTGCTAACGAAGACAATAGGGGCATTAAATATTGTCTACTGGGGCAGTTTTTGCCGTAATCTCTCGCCTTTATTTGAAAAGTGGTCTAACTGCCTACGCTTAAACGTGGGTTTGTGATGGCAGATAAGAACCCAGGATGTTCTTTTTGTTGTTGGAGAGAGCGCTAGGGGCGGTGTGAACTACTACATACATTCCCCAAAGGATTTTCTCCGATCGATGTCAGGATGTCTTCGCTTGGTCATCTGGTTTCCACAGAATAACTGGAAAAGTGCCACGGACCTCCATCAAACTTTCAGAATGTATTGGCTACACGAAGCGTCCTGTCGTCGGCTGCTGGTGAAATCGGTACATGATAGCTGCTATAAGGCTCCCCTCCCCGTGTTTAAAAATTGGAGTGATTTCTGGTCTCGCGAAAACGTGGCAGCTCGTTATTCCTCGAGACCATGCCCAAAAAGTTGGCTTGGTGGGGCGGGTCATTTTACAACAGCACCAAGGTGTTATCATTGGCCATTCATCGGCTTGACGTCATTTTTACCCAATGGCCTCTCTTCTATGTAAAACAAGCGAACTGAGAAAAAGAGTTGCTTAGACCCATGTAACTCCCACGAGGATTCGATTATTACTCTGTTTTTCTTTTCTTATATTGTCTGATATTTTTTCCGTACGTATCCCGGTGCCCCAACGCATTTTTTTTTGTTCTGAAATCAGTATTGAACACAAGACTGGAGACTTCTAATCAATATGTTACACGGATGCACCGTTGACAAACGTCACACAGGCAGACGAGAGCAGTGAAGTTACGGAGACCATGTCAGAATTTCATTCAAAGAAACAACGGGGACCACCGAACCACCTTTGAAGCATTCCACACCAGGGGTCCGTTTTGTTAAAGGTCACCGACTGGACTTATGGTAAGTCCAATTTTCGCCTGAAAGGAACATAACTCCGATTTTAATTTGCACGTAGTGAACGTGACCCGTGAAAGCGATCGTAAAGTCTTATTATGAAAAAGTAACGTTTCGCTTGTATAAACGAATATGAAAACGTAAATGAACAAGTAAAGGGCATCGACAAAAACTTTTTATACTGAAATTAAGAAATTAAAATTACTACACGTGTTTTATATACAGTGTATGTGTAGGTGGACCATTAGTCCAAGTTTATGGGCCAATAATCCACGTCAAAATCATGTACTTTGACATTTGGAAATTTGTCTCAATTTGTTCTTTTGTTCATAGGTTAATTTAAAAATTAACGTATTTTTGGACAAGCGACGATAGTTAGTAGTGTCACCTGATGACGATTGTGTTACGGAAAATTGGCACGCCTTTTATTCCACGGTCATGTGCAGAAATTGTTCATTTGTTTGTTCATTTATTTATAATAAATAAATAAAGAAAAACATCCTCGCCTCGGTATCCATATTTTGGAAGACATGCAGATTCGCAAATTGCATGTCACATATCCGTATTTATTGCTGACCCATTGCACAGGCCTGAGTTCCAATCTTAAACACCTGGCAGAGAATGGATTGATTCCACATCCAAATGAGTATTTCTGTCACTTGACATTATAATTGTAAGTCCCGAAAAGGACTTCTCAGTCTCTAACTGTTCTAGATAACATTTTGATTTTACTACCACCAAAAGTGGAATTTCCTAACTTCGTTAAAATGTTCACTTAAAAATACCGACGTGGTAACCAGGTCGAGGTCAACATAGTTTTGAATTGCATTTTTCTCTCCAAAATTATCATTGGCAAGTTTCAAACTAATTATGATGTTTCAAATCAGCTGGAAAATTGGAAATGCAGAACAATTATAATCCTCCTTGAAGGTGCTTAAGGACGAGCACAGGCAAATAGCTGCGAGCTAAATTGTCGTCCTCATGAGTGAACTCTGGCTCAGCTCGTCAAAGCTCGATGCGGATTACCCGCACACGATAAGAATGAGTCTACAAGAGATTTGGTGTTGTTAGGTGATTTGATAATTTCTATTGGCTACCGAACGCCTGCATGTGCGATGGGATATGCACAGCACTGTAATCACCGGATCGAGTTCAATAACGCCATAGTGTCTCCGTCGCTAGAAAAGCAAGATCTCGCGAGATACCGCGAGATATTGACGTGAATTTTCAATGAGATCAGGTAATTTTGGCTTGATTTTTCTCGTCGCGAGCCAATGATTGAACTCGACCCCGGGTAGGGTTTCGCAAACGAAGCCTTGTTCGTACGTTTTCGCCAGATTCTCGCCAAATTATGGAGCTATGATTCGCCTTAACGACGTACGGCGATCCAAATATGATGTCCCCTTTTCTTTTTTCATTATCTCAGGATCTCGAGATCCCGATTTAATCCCGAGGTAATTAAGACGGGATCTCAAGATCATGAGATGATTAAAAAAGAAACGTGCGATTTCATCTTTGGACCACCACAACGGCGAGCAGTTGTAAAGATTGAAACCCCAGTCTTTGTACATGTGGAAGGAATTCATCCGCACTGATCCCTAGCAGTGGCGGATTTAGAGGCGGCCAAGCGGGCCATACCCCCCCCCCCTAAAATTCTACCAGATACCATTTGGGAGTTCGGGTGCGCGCAAGCAGGGGCTCGTCGGCGGTGTATAAACAACGCATAGGCCCTGAACAAACCCATTTACCTTTTTTTTTGTAGTCAACAGATCCGCAACCCCAAACATTCGAGGTCTCTGCGTCCCCACATTTTAGACTGGGCGCGCGCATCTGTCGAAATTCTGGTTATTCCCGTGCCCTGCCCCCCCTAACTCAAAATCCTGGATCAGCCCCTGTCTAGCGACTAAAACTTGTCACATCAAGGACAGTTGTGATATTTAGAATCAGTAGAAGCAATTAAATAAAAACGTATAACCCTGGAACGCTGTAAAGTAGTTTAGTTGGTCTGAACACTAACGTTTAACGAGCTGAACTATTCCAACAGGTACTCAGCAATTAAACAATTGTTGTATCCCAAAATGACGTCATGACTTGCAAGTACCTGGCCAGTTTATTAGAGCACAACACAAATGCTTCGAAGATCAAGCTTCTCGAGTTCAACACTGCTGGACTTGACAATGGTTGATGCGGTGACGTTACAAGAACAGTTCCGAAAAGCTGAATGAAACGTAGGACTGTACCCATTTTAAATTCACCTAAATTAATCTTTGAGGCCTAAATTACGCGACTGCATGCCGGACTTTAAAATATGATCACCACTCAAGGCACTTCGTTGGCGATGTGACAAAAGAAATATTTTTGCTGCAAAATGAGCACGCTCCGGCAGCCAGTGAAAAGGGAAAAAGGGAGCAATCTTTCCGAGCTTGCAACTATTTTCAAATGAGGATTATTATAGGAGCGAGAGCGACTGAGGAGAAACAATGTCCATGGAACCACTACTGGGTCTTATTTTTTTCTGAGTAGGCCCTGTAGTCTACTAGCGCGGTATATACCCATTTGTGACGCCTCATCACAAAGCAGTGCGGGTGTCACTTGAAATGTTTGTGATAATTCGCAGCAATTTGTTTTTGCATTTTGAACACATAGATCTTCGAGATTTTTAATGCCCGTGCATAATAAAATGGTTGAATGTGTGCAAAATATCAGTGTAGCTTAACTTGCAGGCCAGTTTCTTGTCTCTTTGATTTCTTGGCCAAATTAGATAGGAACACAACATATAGCGACGATATGAACATGAAGTAGGTTAAAAATTGCCAAATGTCTATAAGAACGAGTTTTAATTGTAACGAAAATGATCTGTCGCAAATCACTGAACCGCGTTCAGTAAATATCGTGACATGGTGTTGGGGAATAACACTGCATGGCGCGGTCTGTGTGAGCCCGTCATTAGTGCAAAGGTCACCTTTTTGCAGAAATTTTTGTTTCACATTTACAAGTTGTCAATGAATACAATTGCACTGTGTGAAGCGTGCACTATGTTAAACTGATAACATTGACGTTTGGCTCCTGCTATGCATCAGCATAGTTAGAAGCATGCAAATGCATCTTTAATCACCTTGGTATTTATTCTGGCAGGCTGATGTCACCCGCGTGCAACGACAGTTGCCCGCAATCCCTACTGTACCGTAAGTCTTATTTGAACATGGAGCTTGAAACCAAGACACGTGTGTTACTACAAAACTAAGACTTCTCTTTCGTAACAGAAAGCAGGTGAGAGTAATTATAAAACAACCAAAAATTGTTATTTCTGGATTCATGGAAATGGCTTCGTAGTGAAAAACGGTCTTCTGTATAAAAGAAAATAATAGAGAATGTCTTCGGTTATCATTGTTGTAATGAAACAAAAGCTGATACAAATAGACCAACCTGACACTGCGGTTCAGATTTTTGGGGGGCAGAGTTCACTGAATACAAGATATAACAAAATCACTCAAAAATGTCTTAAAACACTTATGGGAGATGGTACGAAAAAAACTCGACAGAATGAACATTCGATCCAAATGAAAAACCAGCCGAAAGTTTTAGACATGGCAGTGGCGGATTTAGAGGGGGGCCATGGCCCCCCTAAAATTCTCCCAGATTCCATGTGGCACTGAGTTGGAGGTGCGAATGTCTGACGGGCAAAATCNGGATTCTCCCCTGCTTGGTACTAACAGCTTTCACATGCCATTCGTTTATAATTCTGATCCGACGTCTGATCCGCAGTCAGAAAAAAATCACATGTGAACGCTCATCAGACGCCTTCTTCAGTCGTCAGATCCCGGACCGGGACTGCGTTTTGTAGACGTGAGAACCACTTTATCGTGAGAAGCCTACATTCCAATGGTGTTATTTGTGAAAAGGCTCTCACTGCCGGCTCCAGCTAATCACACACGGCCCGTTGTACATCAATGTTACGCTTATTACTTGAAAGACGCCAAATACGGGACGCTTTTGTGAACGTTAGTTTCTAAAACGCTCAATGAAACCGCCTGCCCTGTCCTCTGACCAGACTTCCATTTGCCTTCTTGTAACAACCACATGTGAAAGGGGCATCTATTACAGTGTTCACACGCCGTCCAATCAGGTGTCAGATCGGAACTTTCATTGTCAGAAAAAAATCACAACGTGCTCTGTAAGTATGTGCTGTTCGTAGTTTGTGATTAGCGTTATTTTTGTGGTAATATAACTGAATAATGTTGTGCTGGTACGAGTGCATTCAAAATTATTATTACTGTTCTTATCATCTTGTGAGCAGAAACATTCGGGCTACGGGTTTCAATGAAAAAAATCTACAACAATCTGCAACATATGCAGGCGATGGCATGTGCCCTTTAAACATGCATACGCCAACTGCTATTGTTCTCAACTTGAAACACCGCTCATACGCGGTTGACCTACAAATATGTACTAAAACGAAAACTTAAAGCATGTAGACCCCGTGTAAAATGACATTCGACATTAAACTTGTTTCTTTTTTATTATTACAATGTGGTTCTTTTCAATTGTTTCAGTAAGCGACGTCCATGATAAGCTGGACTTCTGGATGGTTGAAATAATTGGGATCTCTACAAATCGTATGTCTTCGTCTACTGGCGACGCGCTCGGCTCAGGATGAGTACCACTGTTCCGCAGGTCTGGAAGAGGATAACAATGGACAACTCTGGCATGTCAATCAAGCTAACAATTCCATCCATTCAGGCAGTGGGAACACGTGCATGCAACGATAGTCCGCCATCTTCGTACCACGAACACGGGTTGTGCTTGAAAGCATTACGAGGTTTTGACGGTGCATTTCGCACACTAGTGCCATACAGGTCAACGATACACCGAGAACAAAATATAGGAAACGTGCCTGTCGCTTATAAAAGCATGTAGTAGACTTCACGATTAAACGCATATACTCCTGGACAAAGCAGTATATTACTAGTAGTACATGGATAAACAAGCACAAAGTGAAAGCAATTCATCTAATTCATGGTGTTTCACAGTAATTTTATTTTGTTTAATTCAGTTAAATAGCTTATAATATGAATTAACCATTAAACCCGAAACTTTGAATATTGATGGCGAAGTGACATACGTAAACTTCAACCAAGACACTGGCTAAACCACTACTGGACACTAAAAGTCAAATGCAATCGAGTTGCGGAGAATTTCGCACTATCATTTGCGCTATGAAATTTTTCAAGGGTGCACCTAATCTGGTCGCTGAGCGTAAGCGTACAATGTGAATCAAGCACTGCAATTGGCGCGAGTTCCGTTGACGCAAGAAGCTCGCGAAAGCGGAAAATGAATTCAAATTTCTCACACAAATCGACGCAAAAATACCAGCAGTAATCACATTTTTAAAATATGTGCAGCTATTTGTGTCTCGTTCAGTTATCACTCCCACTGGTGATTTAACTTATAATTTACTCTTTTTTGGCATTTTGAAAAGTAAATACAGCATATTAAAGGTCGGCCGGCGGCATTTTAAATATTGGCCTCAGTAAAAAGAATTTAAAATGTTAATACTACTCTAAAGGAGCATTATGGGGGAGCCTCATTGCGGCTCTTAAGCCTCGAACCTTCGCTGTCGCAGTCAAACTCTCTACTGGCGAAGCTAAGCCCTACTCGACAAATGTCAAGAGTATGTAAAGCCACCGGCCTGACTTTCGGAGAATGTCGTGCAGGCAACGGTGAAAATTGGCGATTTGTAATAAAATCACAAAACACAACGACTTTTGTTGTTTAATAGCTCTATTTTCATGTATAGCTTTTATTTTAAGATATTTCAACTGTTGTAAAGTTTTGTTTTGGAGTGATTGCTTTCCACTCCTCACTTGAAACCACGGGTTGATTTAAATTCAAATTAGTTGCCTTAACTTATTCTCTGATTCAAAATCATCTTTATAACTCTTTATCAATTTCGAAGTATGAGTAGTTTCATTTAAAACAACTGCCCAAATTTCGAAAAAACGAGTGTTCTAGATTAGGTGTAAACACCAAGTTATGGGAACAGTCTTATGGTACCCCCTCCGCCCTCACAGGGAATAACTGTTATTCAGTGAATAACAAGTGTTGTTATTGGCAAGATATTTTATAGCTCATGAATTTAATTAATAAAGTTAGTACCAATATTGCCCATGCTATTAGGTCAGCAAATACCTGTTACAATAAATTCTGTATACAGTTCATTTGTAAGCCCAAAATTGACAAAATTACATTTTGTTACCCATACCGGGTACATGAAAATAGTTTTTCAATGCCTTGGTCAAAATCAACTAAAAACCTAAGGCGGAGTTTGACAAAATTAATATACATCAAAATCATCAAATCCATTATCTCAATAACTATAAAACTACTCGGTATTATCAATAATCAATTGTCTAATGCAGGTATTTTGCCTCAAAATTGCCACCAGAGATGCGCCTGTACACAAAAGTAGTCATTTAGAAATGATAACTATCAATAATTTCCCACTTATGTATTTTGCTTTATCAAAATTATTTAAGTCGATTGCACATGACCAACTGTATGAATATGTCATTGCAAACTATGTAGTACATGTATATGCATGTCAATATGATTTTCAAAGATGAAAGAGGCCTGAAACGCGACAAACAGTAAATTGTAAAATTGAAAATGGTTCTCTTCCAATGAAACAGAATTCAACCTGTCACCAGATATTTTTAGGGTTTGTTCGTAAAGATTTCTAATTTCTGCTGACATCAAAGCATTTTCTTTAAATTTCAAATTTCAAAAAAAAACGATCTGTCAACTGCTCGCCACTTCGTCGATTTTTCTTCCACAAGGCAAAGCATGTCTCCTTATTTGGTATGACAAGATATAGACGTTGCACATTTACATTATATGAAAAATGTGACCTTTGACCTAATGCGATTTCAAACAACTGATTGTGAGCGCATGCACGTATTTATCATAAGTGGGAGGCCGACTGAGATTGGAAAATCTGTTGTAACCACAAAGTTTTTCCTTCGCGCGTATTTCAATAATCGTGAATTATGTGTTTTTTCTAGAAATGTACTCGAAGGGGAAAGTGAGTTACTCTGTACTAGACACTGCGAGATGGTACTTTCGTCAGAATTGTTTAAAAGATATTTTTACGAGCTTTCGCGTAACATGCCTCAACAAGGATGTTGCCCACGGGGGCGTGCATATGATGTTGACTGTGTCAGTGGGCGAATTTCATCATCCTAGGTTATTTCAGACAGACAAAAATTGGTGATTGCTCTTACTCAATTTGGGATTGAAGATACCACTCCAGTCTGCATCCAAAACTCACTGAAGCATCATCATTTTCCGTCAAGATTAGCTTATACAGTTAAATAATCGTCTAAGTTTTTATTGCAATCTCGTGTTTTTTTTTTGGTCATTTGGATCTCATGTCTTGATATTTTTGTCTTTCGCGTGAACGTAGTAAGTTGTTTTCATGACCAGTTGGGATATTCTCATGAATGGTTGACCGTGAGGGACGCACGCCTCCGTAAGTGGCCCCTTGAGGATGGACATGAAAAATAGGAAAATGGTAGCCACTGATGGTATCCGTGGGCCCTTCCAAGAGCAAGGATTTATATTGAATGATATACAATTGTCAAACAAACGCAGAATAGAGCGATAGATGTTTCCATTATCCCCTGCCGGAGAGTAGTCATTGGAGTAATACAGCTTTGCATTCCTTAAAAATTGCCTTCTTGAATTTAAAAATCTGAATCAATTTGCTGTGATAAATCTGTGCATAATAAGTTTTCTCGGACTTTTTCGATGTTTGTTTAAATAAGAGCACGTTTTCAAGAAAGCGAATACGACCCATCCTGCAATTTCTTAAAAATTGGGATCTCCTAACATAAAAATGACCCGGAATCACAGCCCTCTACTGTAAGTGTTCTCTAAAATTTTCTCTTAAATATTTCGTTGTCTTTCTTTTCTCGACTGCATGCAATGTTTCGTCCACATGCCAGATAATTACTGGGAAACGTGCCTTCCCATAGCTCCCCCCTCCTGGGTTCCTGTTCAGTGGGGGGGGGCGCTGTACCCCTACTTCATGAGTGAGGGGTCGTTTATCTGTTTCATATGTAGGGCCTAAGGTGTACAAGAAGACAATATGGCCACAATCAGCAGCTGCACATGCGCGCACCCAGCCTAAAATATATAGGGGGGCTCGATTTTTTGACAATGTGGACCTTTTACTAATAAAAACCGGGGGACTAAAAAACGGGGTACCACGTTCAGAGCTATGAAATTGTGCATTCGTGCTACCCTGGTTAACCAAATCAATATAAAAAATATAAATAAATAAATATATAAATATATATATATATATATATATATATATATATATATATATATATATATATATATATATATATATATATATACACACAAATAATACTATTTGCAGTGAGCATTTGCAAATTCAAATCATTTTACTCTTCAAGTCTGTTGATAACTAAATGTTCATTTTCGGTTATCTTTGATCAAATCTTTTTCTCATGATAAAGTGACTTGACTGGAATTTCGTAAATATTTAAAAATATCACGTCACCAGAATTCTTCTTAATGTCACTTTGCTCTTCATACGCATACCTAACCCTTGCAATTCCAAATATGATTGACAGTTTCAAAAGTGAATTTCACAATTCGACTTTCAAAACCTTAGCCACATAACATTAGCTTTATGCTAATTCCAAAAATGTATCAAACTTACCGACTGTTCCTTCTCAAAGTTTCAAAACGTCATTTCTTGCAGCACAATTCTATGGTTTGACTTGAATTTTGCATATCACAAGAAATTAGCCTGTCATTATTGGGAACAAATAAAACAACAAGAATAATATATATTTAAGTAATAAATAATTATTTTACAGAGGGAACCAGATAAGTTCCTTAATTACAAGAGATAACACACACATTTACGATACCCAGTGTGTAATTGAGTATCGGATACTAAATGGCATAGGTTAGCATAGCACTAAATGGGTACGTAATACCAAATGGATATTAGGTAATCGCCTACCAAGTGGGTTGAGCAAAGGGGGAAAATTCAATAACAAGTACCAAATGGGTACAAACTGCCAATTGGGCAAATATCATATAAAGTACCAAGTGGGTGCACCAAACAGCCAACTGGGCTATACTCATCATTATTTCTTAGGATTTTGGCCTGTGCATCTCGATCCTAGAGTCAGGGCTACACCTCATCGATTTTAAGGTTAGAACTAAACTTCCTTGGGTAAGGGTTGATCGTAGCGTTATGGATAGGGATAGTGTTAAGGATTATTCTGTAGAAGCACGTGATCGTGCTCAATTATTACCAATGGAGAGGGTAATAGTCTAATATAACGTGCCCGTATTTTGAGAACCAGCTTGATGCCCGCAATTCAGTGGAGAAAACTGGTTCTCAAAATTCGGGCACGTTATATCAGACCATTACCCAAAAACTTGATTTCGGCGCTCTGATATATCTGTTTAGGTCGAGAATTCGCAAAACAGAATTTGATATCACGCACTGGATATTTACATAAACGTGACAAAAACAACTTAGAGACGCAATTGTGTTCATTTTAAACATTTTAATGTTCGTCAATCGAGTTTCTGGATGAGCTATCATCAAAAGCTATTTACCATCTTCAAAGTGCAACAAAGTTGTATACTGTATTCTAAGATGGAACGAGAATAGATATTTTTATGTGGCTGTTTGACATAAAAGGTAACCAGTCAGTTCAACCAGATCAGTTTCGACATTTGCCAACCAGAAGGTGTGGAAAACTGACACCAATATCCCTGTAAATAACGCTAAAAACAACGTCACTCTAATAATCGAACTTAGGGAGAAAATTTGCAAATTCTGCTCATTTGTTTATCGAAAGTTTTGAATTCTCTCTCTCTGTAGTTTTTTGTCACAAAAATATTGACCTTGACAATACTCTCACCATGGGAATGATTTTTAAAGAAGTACTGGAGGACTCAGTGGTCCTCAAACAGGCCCTCGTTGATAGAATCAAGTCATGCTCTTGTCTTGTTTAAGTAATCAAAGCACCATTTCATGCCATGTCTCTATGAAGGGCCCCAAAGATGGAATTAGTCGCCATTTTTAAGTTGTACGTCTTCTCTAGGGTGGTGCCCGTCTTGAAGCGAACGTCGAGGGATTGCTCGAGAGCTTTGCAATCCTTAACTGGATAGAAATAGGCAGTAACTTGATAAAAATTAACTCATTTGAAACTTAAGAGACCGGAACGAGAGTAAATACAAAACAGCATCGAAATTAAACCCAAACGAAATGAGTAGACACAAGACAACACCAAAAGTACAATCTAACAATGCGCCGTCTTGTACCACCATCTAGATGAAATTACTGGCACATTTTGTATTTACTCACCCGTTTCGCTAATTGTCAACTTTAAGAGCAGACACCACGGGCCCCGCAAGTGAAGTCGACCAGGATACAAGTTGCTAAGTATTGTATTGATTGTAACGCGAAATATTTTCAATGTGTTGCCTGTCCGATTTCGCTCTGCTCAACAGATTTATATTCATGAACAACTCTACCTTTCATAATTGTCTAGTGGTGTGACGTTCAGAATTAGAAATGGTACTTACAAGTTCGTAGCCTTGGTACAAAAAAATAAAATATGGCGACGTTTTTTAGTCGAGCAGGTAAAATCGAAAGGAAATCGCGTATAAAAACAGGAATGTACGATATTACGTACATTCCGTAGAGACTATCAAAAAGACTTTTGACGGGTAACCGGAGGAATATGGGAGATGAGGCATTCGTATTAAGGTGTATTTTTGCTCATTTCAGAGGTGCCTATAACGGTTCACAAGGTAAACTTGAACTCCTCTGACAAAAAATAAACGCTGAAATGTTTGTTTATGATTGCGAGAGTTCTTTGAGTAACCCTTTTTTGACATGTATATGGTCATCACAAACAGTATCCTAGACAGCAGTGTTTTGCACATGTGGGAATTCCTCATAAATGACTCGTAGTAACCATCTTTAAAAGAGATACTATTCTTGTGATACTACGGGGAACAGTAACATTATTTTATAACTAACGATCAGAAATAGTCTTTTTGTGTAATTCACAAACAGCGATCTTTACGTTCTTCAAAATTCCACCCTTTCGATGCCTGCAATCCTACTGTATTCTTACACATTTTTGGTTGTATAGGTCGAAGATCTGTGCACGAATGTTTTGTTTTTTTTGTTGAATTTGGACCCTCAATTTCCCTCGTGAATACTTGGCAGTGTCAGATTTACATGTATAGGGGGGCAAAGGTACATTTCCCCCGAAATGCTCCACCGATGGTCTGAAATGGGACACCTTAAGATGAAAGGCTAAACAACATCAAGCTTGGAAAAAGGGTGACAGTGCTTTCCACCGTCGTGTGGTCCCAAAACGATGCAGGGAGTGACCTCCTTCAACACGATTTCACAGAAAGCAAGAAAATAGAGGTAATCGATTCCAACATTGGGTCCTCTCTCCGTGAGCGGACCCTTAAGAATTTGTCAATAAAAACACAAAAAGGGTGGCCACTTGAATGTCATCAATGGCCTCCTTCAAGGGCGGGGACCGTAATATGAAAATATCTATATTTTCAATTATCAGGAAATGCGCAGCAATTGATGCTATCTGTCAGGTCATCATTTTTTCTCAAGTAATATACAGTTTAGAGAGAAAAATAAAGCGAAAGTTGTCTCCGTTATCCCTTGGTAGAGAAAGGCACCTGGAAAAATATAGTTTTGCACTCGCAAAATTGACTTATTGAATTTAAAAATCCAGTAAATCAATACGCTCCGCAAAATATTCGCTTTACAAATTTTCTCGATTATTCGAAATATGTGTATATAAGTGATTTCGTGCACATTTTCAAGTGCGTTTAGACGACCTGAGCTGCAAAAGCGGAGACCCTAACGACAATGTCCTGACCAGGATCCCCAAAAGGTAAACCATGCACTGATGCAGAGATGTTTTAAAAGTGTTCTCTTGAATTTCCTCTCTTTTCTCAACTGTCCCTGGTCCCACGCCTATGTCGGTTGCACGGGAGGCCCGTTCCCCCCCCCC
>NMRA01000092.1:957860-983398 GCA_002633005.1 Phoronis australis
ATCCACACACTTTTTGTCAGTTAGTTGACCCTGTTGACCGCAATTGTCCACGAATATAGTAACCTTAGGTCTTTTGGGAATTTGTGGCCACCTGTCGAAGACTTGCACCAGGGAAATTAGCAGTAATAAGGCTCAGCGCGACGACGTATTTTGATAAAAATTCCATCTTTTACCATTTGTTTACATGCTGACAGCCACGCATGCGCAATTCAATCACCACTAGTACAGCAGCGACACCGCGAGGAGAACTCTCCGAATAGCCCCATTAAGGTTAACGGAAACCCGTTTGAAAATGCAAAAGCTGTCATCATATAAACAGTCTCAACAGTTTTCACAAAAATATTACAAAAAATTTTCTCTAACTTTCATTTGAACCGTTTTAAAATTACTTTACTCGCTAAGCATATTTGATTGGTCTGATGCTCCACCTTGAAAAATACTGGCCTGGATAACTTCAAATAAACCTTTGAAAATATGTCACCAAGACGTATGAAAGCACATTTTTTCAAGGTCTGAGGCGATAACCCTAGAGTCGACCTCGTGGGATGGCAGTTAATGATGCTAACAAAATCCACAGATAAAGCGTAGGGTAAATTTATCACCGACAGTGAGTCCTCGTGAAATACTTTTTTCAAAAGTCTCACATCTGAAATACTTCACGATTTAAAGTTGCCCACTATTTTCTTTCCTTGCCCAACGTTTCCCCCCTTAGCTTCTACTGCCCCCCAACACCCTCACCACCCGCCTTATACTGTTATACTTGTGCTGTGTAAATAACCGCGGCACCCAGAAGCGATGAATGGGGTCAATAAGATGCTCGCCGGGCCTAAGGCCTTTTGTGATGGTTTAGCGACATGGTTTGGTTTTTGCATTTGATTGATTTACTTATTTGTAGCATTTTATTGTTGATATGTGATAATTTAGAGATACGTCGTTTCTCCAGATATTATTGCTATATGGGACTGCAATAAATTGATGCACTACATCTTCAATATATGATGCATTTTAGCATTCAAATTTCCATACATTCTGATAACCAATGGTGAACACAAGTCAAGTCACCCCTTTCAGATGCTCAAGCTACATATTTTTGGCTCCATTTAACCTTTTTAATGGGCTCATTCAATTTTCAAAGTATACGCATGATCTCCATTAACCTTTGGTATTTGTGATGTTTCTTGAACGAGAACCACACTGGGACTTCGTTAACCTCACATAGTGCTTTTCTATTAACATGTATTTCATGGGTTCACTGATATTTACCATTTGGCTTCCTCGCAATGTATACGTTCTGTCATTATGCTACACCAGCTTGTTGATTGTGATATTTTAGGGGATTTTTAACAGGGAACATTGTTGTACCATTAATGTTCTCTTGATCGCATCCTGAATTCCTTGGTTTGCTTAAAGTAATTATTCCTCATTTCAATGGTTCCAATTCATCACATTTCCTGGCTCCAGCTATAACATTCTCAGCTTTCACTTTCATCATTATATAAATCCTTTGATAGGTACATTTTACACAGGGATCAATTTGTTACTGCACTTGAAAACTCAGTATTTCATGGAATTTCATTTTCATTCACTTGTCGTACTTCAAAACTCCATTCATTCGCTGCATTTTACGGATTCTTTACCACTCGAAATCAATGCTTCTTTATCGATCAGTGGCATATTCATTAAAATTGTGTGAATTGATTTCTGTTTAGTATTTTATAGGTCATTTATTCTTCTGCTCATTTGATGACATTCTACAGATTCATTCAATTATTTCATTTGACGTAACTTCATTAACTTGGTGCAGTTCGTAATGCATTACTTCGCTCAAAATTCACTACATTCTTTGAACGCATTAAGATCACTCTGACAAGTAGTGCTAAAGTGCCTATTTTGTTGCACCAGCTTGTTATACAATTTTTTCTGGCACAATTCAACAAAGAAGTACAAGTTGCTTATCTCACACATGCAACACACAATATTACTTGTCAGTGACAACAATGAATTCTGTAATTTGACAGTATCTGAAGAAAGGAGCCACCATTTGATGTAGCATAAAATAACTGTAAGCTCTACAGTCTCACCAAATTACCACAACTGAATGATGGTTATTGATTACTGCATGTATATTTGTTCATTCAACTCATTTTGGAGATTCATGAATTCATGAAATTTTAGTTTCATTCACTCGTTGCACAAACATAACTTCTGAACACCGATCCTGGACTCCTCTGATGCGTTCATGTCTCGTTTATTACATGTATGGTTTATATTACACGTCTTTGTAATAGCGGGCACAGTGCAGAAGGTTGCGAATCTCCACGTTGGACAGACGATACGTGAACGATAAGTGATTTTGCAGATACAAAAACGCAATCCACAATGTTGTTTAGTATGTACCTAAATGTGTGAGTGGTAAACATACATATGATTGGTAGCATGCATCAATGTACAGCATCGGCTGGATGGGAGATGCTGTTAATGCTTGCTCATTCAAGTGACATTCTTCAATGCAAATTCATTGCCAATTCAACACAATGAGATGCAGACAACCAATGTTCAGAGACAAGATACCAAGCCTTAAAGCATGCAGTGATTGACATCCACCAGCCAGCGTTGATTAGCAAACATTTAGGAAGTGGGAGGCAGATATTTATTTTAATGCGTGGATGATCTTCAATGTAAGCAGTTGAAGACTGGCATCACATTTTCTTCCAATGCTTTTAACGGCATCATTTAGTCATAGCATTCTAAGGATTCATCAGTTGTGTTTAATCTGGGCCACCACAGGTTTCTTTGTATCGCATTTCACCGATTGATATTTTGTTCATTCATAAAATCTCACATTCTGTGGATTCAATTACTTCTCCCATTTTATTCGTCACACTCAACCAGTTTGTTTAGCTGTAACATTTTAAGGTTCATGCTTTATTCAATTGGTTTATACCAGCATGCACATGTCTTTCTGTGTTACCCTCTCATTTTTTCAAATTTATGTTGCTTCGTCACACCCTATAGGCTTTGTGATGTTTCACACATTCGTTAAAATTTCTGTGTACATTAGCCATGAATTTTATACATTTCATAGTTTCATTTGATTTATACCATTTGGCATATTTTTTGTCCTTAGCTCTCGTTTTATTGGTTCATTTATTTCCATGTGTTTTCAGTTCATTTAGGTTTCGCATTTAGCTTTGTCACTCAACGGTTTCACTAAGATATACCATTTCACAGATTCGTCACTTTCAAGTCATTGCACCATTAATTCGTCACATGTTACAAATTCATTAACCAATGAAAGAATTGTCATCAGCCCACCAGGCAAGATTAAACCCAGTTAGCATGTCTGAATTTAATGCCCCACTAATTCTTCAGATTAGGAGCAATGACGACAATCTCTACTCGAATAATATCCTCTGTGAATAAAACTCAACATGGGTGGAAGACTTTACTCGTTTTACTTGATTGACATCCTTCTACGAAAAACTCGACAGGAAAGCTTTACCCTTTTCACGGGAGTTTTTCTAGTTGTTTACTAAACTAGGGACACGTGAGTGACACTCTCCTCATAGTTCACACTTTACTGCTCAACATCCCAATTACCCCCAGCCTCATGCAAAAAATATAACACTCAAATTTCTGTACCCATATAACTCATAATAAATTACCTTTGTTTCTCTGATATACCTCTCCTTTTTATCTCTGGAAACGGAGCTTGGGACGCACCTTTTTATCTCTGGAAACGAAGCTTGGGACACACCTTTTTATCACTGGAAACAGAGCTTGAGACGCACCTATCATTTTTAGATTATACTTCAACCATGAATGGTATTTCACTCATTAAATATATTTATGTGAGAATACGGACTCGTCTTGCTTATACCACCACTTTTTCTTCATTCGGACTCATCCACTAATCCTTTGAATAGATTTGCACACGACGCACTAGGACACTTTATTACCAGTCTTACTATTAGTTCGATTCTGTTATTTGCCTTGGTCATCTGCTCCTATTGACTGATGATTATCACGTGTCTCAGGGTTAACCTTTGTTCTCAGTAATCATGTTTCCTGTCATTCCTTGCTTTAGCAGCTCTTACGTTCGAGTAAAATCTTTCTTCATTTTTCCCCACTCACTACCACGCCCCTTTTCTGGTGGTTCCTCTTACCTGAGTGCTACGCTTTTTATTGCTTATCTTTCCAGAGATTATTATTTTATGTTTACTTATTATTTAACACTAATATTTCTCTATCATTATCACGCATAATAAATGACCTTTGTTTCTCCTATACACCTTTCCTTCTTTGGAAACGGAGCTTGCGACATACCTATCAGTTTCGGGACATGCTTCGCACATGAAAATCCTTATGCACACACTGACATTTGCCGTCGCCATCCTCAGCACATTGTCACACTCATCCTAAACATCCCCATGCACACTCATATTACCTTGCCCATCGATACATGTCAATCATAGGCACTGATCATAGGCGGATTTAGGGGGGGGGCCCAGGGGGCCCGGGCCCCCCCCCCCCCCTTGGCTGCGGCAAAAAAATAAAACAGTAAGAGCGTAGGGAAATGGTGAGTTTATTAATTAACCCCGGTAATTAAAATTATACGGATGAAAAAAGATTTAAATGTGTGCAGTGTTAGTGTTGGGGGGGGGGCTCAAATCCAATTTCACGTGTCAAATTCGGAACACGGCGCGTTCGTAACGGAACTATGGCTAAGTATAGAATCTCCCGCGATATCCTAGGCGACCGGCAGCGGCGCTGTGCACTACGACTCCGTTTCCGTCGTCTGCTCCACTGTGCAATTAAGAAAATTTAGTTCATTTTTTAAAGAAAATGGAACCTGAGTGACGATGAAAAAACAGAAGCTGTTGGTAAGATGTGAATTTTAATCGAAGCCTTAGTGAATCACTCAGAAACTCGCAATATTCTCTTTGTCAAACCTTATCTTAAGACGGTTTCCAAAGCAATCCCTTCATTATTGCCAACACGAAAAATGGATTTGGTCTTTTGGGCATTTGAAGACTATTTCAAATACGACAAATTTATTAAGAATTGATGGCACAAAATATAAAACGTGTAATAAGCATTACAAAAAGAAGTAGGTTTCGCGCGCAAACGCTGTGGCCCATAAACAAGTAAGTCTTTTAGTATGAAATTTGTAGGCAAATGTGGGGGTGTAGTGGTAACGTACGCGCGCTCTGTCCGCCAGGTCGTGAGTTCGAGTATCTGATAATTGCATTTTTTGTTCCTGTTTGACACGTTCTCCGTGTTTTTTTTGCCTTTTTTTCTTGGATAATACTTCAGGAATCAAGGAAAATGCTTGATTTTTAGAGGTAAAAACAGAAAAGTTTCCTGGGCGGGAGGGGGGCAAACCCCCCTCCCGACCTCCCCCCATTCGGTGCTATGCGCATCTACATTCGTGGTTCAGTTTGCGCAAATGCTTCAAACCGGACAAAATGTTGGGCCCCCCCCTTGTGATATCCTAGATCCGCCACTGCTGATGCTGGACGTCAGGTTGTTGATGGTAGGTAGAGCCACCTGCAATCCCAGTCTCCACTCGAGTGAATGGCTGAAACTAGGGATTGGTATCTCTGAACACCTTGAGTTCTTTTTATACAACAGTGACATGTAATAAGTAAATATAGCTCACGGTCTTGAAACTCACTAACGCATCAGTATACATGTAGGTGCATGTTCGCAGCTGGCAATCACCTATTATGCGAAATGGATTTAGATGAAATTACAAGTTACCGAAAAGTGAACAAAATGCGTATGTTTTGGGAGCTAAATTTTTTGGTAAACTGGCACTCACTTAGACTCTGACACTTTTATGAAAGTCTCATGCAATTGTAACAATTAAATGTGGGCATTAGGCAAAGTGAGAGCATTTAAATGCAAAGATTTGGACAGTTAGCATTTCGCTGAACTTGCCTGTGAACCTTTCTGAGTAAGAACTGCACGTGTAAAAGATCTCCTTAGACTTCAGTTCATCTGTACTATGCGCGGTTGATGGCAGCCAGGTGCCATTTCTTGATATACTTGATATGCGACGAGTCGATGATGGCAAGCGTAGATGCAACGACGTTCATCAATATATGCGGTAGATTGGCTGATGGTCAATGACAGGCGGCCATAGTCAGAAAGATCCAAACCTACAACTGCCTTACTCATTCACATTAACATTAGTGCACAGCTAGGGCACTTAATTGCGACATTCAAAAGTCAGCCGGGATTCTTGTTCCACGGACATCAACAATTTTAAGTAACCTTAACTTAAATGACACATGGGTGGTAAGCCTCACATGAGTTATAACAGTGAAGATTTAGAAATTTTGGGCACTACCAGCTGAATTTAGGTGTTGATAAGTGAAGGTAAAATTGCTAGTGTAAAGTATACTCAATGTCCATTTGAACTACAGGTTACTGACAGGCCTGTGCCCTTCCCTGATTGTGGGCAGGATGCACCGATGCTCCTCAGGGCGTACATGCAGTCAATACGATGGACCCGGATAGAGATCTCCTTTGTCCCCGAGGTACGAAATGGCGTTCTTACATTGGCCTTGGTTTAGAAATGTCAGCAACCATCGTATTCACAAATAATTCTCAAGTCGCTCCAACTTTCTGTCATTGGGGGTTGTAGCCACAGCACAGCTAAGTTCTGTAAAACTTTAAGTGTCATTGGAAGGTTAATCTCAATTAATGTAATCAATACAAATTAGATGAAAACGAGGCTAGAGACTGCTTGGCAGATGTTGCAGCCTTGTGGGTAATCCGGGAGCATCCTATTGAGTGATGGTAAATGACAGGCAGCAATGTTAAACCGGATGCATGGTCAGCAAACAGTGATCATAGATGCATGAACAAACGACAGAATTCAGTTCATAGAGGGGGGGTGAAGGATAGGCCAAAATATTGTGGCACTTGTGAAAGAGAACTGACGTTCAACAAGAGAAAGAATGACAATATGCCATGATCTGTGAAACTTAAAAGTTATTGTAAATCATGAAATCGATAATTGTACAAAATTAGCATGAATGCTGATACGACCCCTCTTCTTCTACTATTATCATGCAGTAGCATCCAAAGAAACCTACAAAGAAGAAAGAAACAAAAATCATTAAAAAAACAAGTTTACAATTACCGTAACCGTCCCGGTTACTGCTTGTGGCACTTAACGGGACATTTAATAATCAAGATTCTTGACATATTTTACACTCATATTTCTGTAACATTATCACTCATAATAAATGACCTTTAATTCGCCTATATACGGTCTCATTTTTATCTCTGGAAACGGAGCTTGCGACGCACCTATCATTTTCGGGACATACTTCGAGCACAAATGCTATTTCACTTGTTAAATATATTTTTTCAGAATATGAACTCGTCTCACTTATACCCCCTTTTTCCTTCTTTCGGTCTGGTCCATTAATTGTTTGTGTAGATTCGCATGCGGTGCCACGAGTTCGATCAGCTCCCGGCTTTTCTTGGCTGATGATTATCACGTGTCTCAGGGTTAATCTTTGTTCTCAGGAACTATATGTTTTGTTATTTCTTTGCTTCAGCAACACTTACGTTTGAGTTTAATCTCTCTTCACTTTTTCCCACCCTCTCCCACCCTATCTTTTTAGTGGTTCCTCTTACCGGAGTGCTGCACTTTTTATTGCACATCTTTCCAGAGATTATTATTTGATGTTTACTTATTATTTTACACTCATATTTCTGTACTGTTATCAGTCATCGTTATTTCGCCTCTATACGGTTTCTATGTTATCTCTGGAAACGGAGCTTGCGATGCACCTGTCATTTTCGGGACATACTCGAACACAAAATGTATTTCACTCGTTAAATATATTTATTTCAGAATGTAGACTCATCTCACTTATACCCCTTTTTTCCTTCTTTCGGTCTGGTCCATTAATCGTTTGTGTAGATTCGCATGCGATCCTTTTGTACATATGACACACTAGTACATTTCATTTCCAGCCTCACTTAATTGGTTCGTTTCTGTCGTGTGCCATGAGTTCGATCAGCTCCTGGCTCTTATAGGCTGATGATTATCACGCGTCTCAGGGTTAACCTTTGTTCTCAGGAACTATATGTTTTCTGTTATTTCTTTGCTGCAGCAACACCTACGTTTGAGTTTAATCTCTCTTCACTTTTTCCCACCCTCTCCCACCCTATCTTTTTAGTGGTTCCTCTTACCGGAGTGCTGCACTTTTTATTACACCTTTCCAGAGATTATTATTTTACGTTTACTTAATATTATTTTACACTCATATTTCTGTACTGTTATCAGTCATCGTTATTTCGCCTCTATACGGTCTCCATGTTATCTCTGGAAACGGAGCTTGCGATGCACCTTTCATTTTTGGGATATACTCCAACACAAAAGGTATTTCACTCGTTAAATATATTTATTTCAGAATATAGACTCATCTCACTTATACCCCTTTTTCCTTCTTTCGGCCAGGTCCATTAATCGTTTGTGTAGATTCACATGCGGTCCTTTTGTACATATGTCGCACTAGTACATTTCATTTCCAGCCTCACTTAATTGGTTCATTTCTGTCGTGTGCCACGAGTTTGGTCAGCTCCCGGCTCTTATAGGCTGACAATTATCACGTGTTTCATAGATGGCATTTCTCAATTCTTAAGAGGCATGATTTGTCAAGATCAAAGTGAGTGTGAAAAATGTAACTGGGGCTCCAAAAACTGACTGGTCGTGAATCATGAAATTAACGATTTTACAAGGGTTAACCAGGATCACCCTTCACCCCCACTTAGTTACCACGGAGCTGTATACTGAAAAAGAAATTCAAGAAAACAACACAATGAATAGATGACCAATATCAAATCACCAGCAGGTGATCTTGGATGCACGACGGAACAATAATTAATGATTGCCATTGAACTGCACTTGAGTATTGTACCACAGCTAGGGCACCATCCTGGAAGAAACCTGAAACAATAATTAATGGTTGTCATTGAGCGGCATTTAAGTAATGTACCACAGCTAGGGCACCATCCTGGAAGAAACCTGAAACAATAATTAATGATTGCCATTGAACGGCACTGAAGTAATGTCCCACAGGCAGGGCACCATCCTGGAAGAAACCTGAAACAATAATTAATGATTATCACTCGACTGTAACAACTTCACATTTACTGTACACCTCTGGCCTGGGTACTAACAAGAATTAGAAAATTCAAAAATCATGGAAAAATAAACTTTCATTGTATCAAATTTGAAAACTTTGATACTGTGTGGCAGTTATCAGCAAACAGAAAATGAAATTTTGGTCATTTTTGGCAATACAGAAGCACTTGAAAAATCAAACAATGGCAAATTTGGCAATAATTTTTGTTCTTAAGGAAATTTTACCGTATTCCCTCTGGCAGATTGTCAATTGTCGGTAGATGGTGGTAATGGGTGCACAGACAGACACATGGGGTGAACACATTCTGACAAATGGCATTTCACCAGGCGAATGTCAACGAGTACAGGGATTGGGGCACACAGGAGGAGTGAACTGTTGGTGAACAGTGGAAGATTGGTGAAGATCGACCACAATATTAGTGATACTTATACAACCTGGAACTGAACATGAGAGAAGTCAAAATCAGTTGTGATCCTGAAAGTTAAAAAATAGTCATGAATTTTGTAATGTGATGCCTTTCATCCCACTCCAGTTACCGTGGCGCAGCATACTGGAAAACTGAAGGAGCCTAAAGAAAATGAATCCATCCATTAATTGCAATTAGAAATGTTGAAAAGGACTTGATGGACAGAAGGTCGGGTGGTCGGCAGCCGAGCTGTGGAGGAAAATTGTCGAAGCTGGTGGTTATTAAATATCCACTCAGAATTTGTTTGTTTGTAAATTTTGTTTGTGAAGTGGCTGTGCAATCCTAGTGAGCTATAAGGTTTAACCCTGTCTGTTGCAGTGGTTATCTAATGGTGAAAAAGCAATTTGTCCTTACTTTGAGCTCCCTCAGATTCACCACTATGGGAAACAAAATTGACTATCGGTGTCTAGTACCTACTCTATGACTGGAGTAAGTAAAATACAAACTACTGACAAACATTTTAACACTCAGTTGCGCAAAAAATCTCCAATTTGGAATGATTTCTAAATTTTGGGAGACTGAAAATAACGCAAAAATTGAATTTTCTCGATTCTAAAGATTGGGATATGCGTAGTTTTAGCCTGGTGAAATGTCTTTTTAACAAAATGTCAAAAACAGTTGCCAATGCAACACTTCTAAGAGTCTCCATGCGTCAGAAAATCAAGGCAAAGGAAATAATAAATTTTCAAAGTCCCAACCGGGAAATGGGTTACTAAACTTATTACAATGGTAATTAAAAATGATTTTTCACTTTTGCAAATAGGAGAATTTTTACCTTGCATAGCACCTGGAATTCAGTTCTTACATACAGTGAACTTTCAATACCAGATCTAAAGTGAACAATAGACTTCACAATGGTATATCGAACCCTCGGCATTAACAGCTGCTTGTTTTTTGAGCATTGCTTCATCATATTACTTGGTTTCTAACAACCCACAACATGCAGTAAAATCTCACCAATAATGGACACAGCTACTATGGTGTACCAGTGAATTTGTTTTCCTTTTTTCATAACAGAAAAGTCAAGGGCTTCATCATTTTGGTGTTATGTACCAAAGCTACCATACGGCAATTTTTAAGAAATTGTCGGCAATCACATCACATGAACTAGTAGTAGCCATTTTTCAATACAACCGCAACATCGTGGAATAAGACTTGTCGCTAGATTGCCATAATATAGTCAATAAACTTTTCATTAATTCTTGGCTACCATCACTTTTGTTATCGAACTGCCACTGGTGTGCAGTTGGACATTCTTGCAAACCAGAATTAGAAATTGGTGAGACCTTAACATGAACAGACATTCGCAATGTTACAAGCAAGGTAATGTAATGCAAACTTCATAATTGCCAACATTCAAAAATGAAAATAAAAAGACATATGGATCTAGGGTACTAAATGAAGAAAATGCTATAGAAACACATTATGTCTAAAGCAAGTTTTTTGGTCGATGACATCAAACGGTTTGTTTGAAAAGCACAAAAATACGCAACCGCGCATTAACACAATGACATGACCAAGTGCGCATATGTCAAAAATCAGGATTATACCTTTTGATGCAGTGACACGACACAAGACTGCAGAATCAAAAAGCAGGATGGTCAAAATTTGGACAGTTGGCAATTATGGAACTATAGTAAATCAGGACCATTAACGGGACATTATGGGCAAGAAAAGTGATATTCTGATATCACCCTCAGATCAAAATCAACAAATTTTGTTGTTCTATAGAATATGGTCAACACTCATAACTTCAGGACATCTGGTCCAAACAAAAATAATTCCAAAAATGCATAACGTGATGCAATAAAACCGATGATGTCCCCTTAATGTAACACTATTCTACTGTACAGTGTAATAACATAACTATAGATAAATAAGCATCTTCTCAATCATATATATACGCATGCATAGATATACTGTATATTATATATTATAAATAAACTATTAATTAAACAGAACGGTCCCAGATTACACAGCGACACTTGCTAGCAAAGTTTGCCATGCCATTCAGGCTGTAACGTCGACGGCAGAAAGTTGAACAAACGTGAGGAGAATCCGTGAATGCAATAGTTCCCGACACCAACTCACAAAGGGAGCCGATATAACAATGCGTTTTTTAACTCCAGGATAAATGAGCTTTCCATCTGGCACCGTTCTAATATGACAAAATCTCACCAAATTAGGACACACTATACCAGACAGGTGAATTTTTTTCTCAAATTTTCTACGAAAGACATGTTGTACCAAATTTTTGCTCTTTCGTGTTGAAGTTCAATAACATAACTATCTTCAGACAACAATTTGAAAAAATGTGAATATTCATGGCAATGTTTGAAGCATTTAAAAAACAAAAAGGTAATTTTGGCAATGGGTGAGATTTTACCATATCTTAAGCAGCATTTCGTCCTGTTCAGCAAGCTAAAAAACAAAATTAAGTGAAGCCTTTTTACTCTTACAAAATCAGCGTCAAAAATGTTCACACCATGGCAGGATTTGTATTGTGTTACAAAGAAAAACATAAACATACCAACCCTTAAAAGTCAAGAAAAGCATTGATAAATCGGTGATTTAATTGGGTTGGCCAAACTTGAAATTCGAAATTGGTGCACAGGTAATTGCTTTAAAAAACAGGTTAGTCATATGACAACAATGACAATTTCTCTTGAATAAATCGCAGATCAGGTGCTTTGACTGTGAGTCAACAAATCAAAATGTTTTGTGACAGCTTACAAACAGGATGAAATGCAGCTTTTTAAATTTATAATATTTTTGAACATATATACATGATATAACTTTCATAACTTTTTCAACTTTTTTTTTGTTTTTTTATATTTTTTGTTTTTTGTTTTTTTTTTATATATTTTTTTATTTTTATTTTCATATTTTATGTTTTTAATACTTTTTAAGTATACAACTCAACAAAATTTACACACACATACACACACACTTTCACACATGTAGTCAAAATGGTATGGTCTAAAGATCGATCTGCCTGAGGTCTCTTAGGTAAATGAACGTCAAAAAAGAGTCAAAATGGTATGGTCTTAAGATCCGTCAGCCTGAGGTCTCTTAGGTAAATGAACGTCAAAAAGAGTCAAAATGGTATGGTCTAAAGATCCGTACGCCTGAGGTCTCTTAGGTAAATGAACGTCAAAAAAGTCAAAATGGTATGGTCTTAAGATCCGTCCGCCTGAGGTCTCTTAGATAAGTGAACGTCAAACAGAGTCAAAATGGTATGGTCTAAAGATCCGTACGCCTAAGGTCTCTTAGGTAAGTGAATGTCAAAAAAGAGTCAAAATGGTATGGTCTTAAGATCCGTCCGCCTAAGGTCTCTTAGGTAAGTGAACGTCAAAGAGTCAAAATGGTATGGTCTAAAGATCCGTATGCCTGAGGTCTCTTAGGTACTTGAACGTCAAAAAAAGTCAAAATGGGATGGTCTAAAGATCCGTACACCTGAGGTCTCTTAGGTAAATGAACGTCAAAAAAGAGTCAAAATGGTATGGTCTAAAGATATGTCCGCCTGAGGTCTCTCTAAGTAAATGAATGTCAAAAAAAAAGTCAAAATGGTATGGTCTAAAGATCCGTACGCCTGAGGTCTCTTGGGTAAGTGAACGTCAAAAAAAGTCAAAACTATGGTCATCACATCAAAAAGTTGCAAGATTTTGGAAACTTCAAAAGTTATGCACTCTTACCAGATGTGCATCTGTTTACCCAGGTGTAATGGAAAATTAATTCAGTGCTCCTTCCCCTAAAACTTTGTTTCCCCAGATTTAACGAGACCAAAAAACAAAACATCAAAATTTAGAAGAAAATCAACAATAAATCAAACTGTTTCAAACCCAATTTAGAAAAAATATTACATACAAATGAAGGTGTATCTGGAGATGTAATTTTAGCCAATGATGGTGGACCAAATTTTTAACAGATTATCAGTCTTGCAAGGTCACAATAAAAAGGTCAAATACGTCACAATCGTCAGATGGTCAACAATGCTGTCCAGTAAACACGCACAAACAACACTAAGTACAAGAGCAGTATCACAAAGGAACCAAAAGAAAATTAACAGAGATCACAAATTAACTAAAGGTCCACATACAATACTCATCCAGATTAATGGTCAGGCTACATATCTTAACTAATTGAGAATATCAAAAACAGGAGTTGATGTTAATGTTGTAGGCCCAAAGAAAATGTCCAAATTTGTCAAAGTTCGGAATATTATACCTCAGACGTGCGAAATTGAGTGCTTCTTAGCAAAAGGTAAACAAGTTGAGTATGTTTTGGGAGCAAAAACTATCATGAGATGGTTGTTCATAAAGGCACAAAATTAATGTATAATTTGGAGCAGGGTGGTAAGCTGAGTACAGGGCTAAAAATGAAAATTTGTAAATTTTCTGAGGTGTGCACTTAAAGATGAGCATTAAACTGGATGAGAAAGATACTGCTGATGTTAAAGTACTCAAGGTAGTGTTGATCTGTACTGTGGTCTGGCTGGGATGGTCGGGTCTTCGGTGGCAAGCTGGGATGGTCAGGTCGTCTGTGGCAAGCTGGGATGGTCAGGTCGTCCGTGGCAAGCCTAAAGAAAGAAAGTCACAAACTGCTTAACTGTACCAGTGTAAAGGAACTGAATGTCTCCTTGAATTCAGTGTTCATCTGAATTCAGTCAAAAATTAGAAAGTAACAGGTTCGCACAGTACTAGGCAGAAGAAACCAGTCAAAATACTTTCCCCTCCATTTGTATTCATGAGGGAAAGTGGTTGCTCTGACAGTGAACTCCTATTTGTCCAGCCGCCATGATAGGGAATTATGGGTCATTTTGCCAGATTACTTCTGGCATAAACTGTACACTGAAGTTTATGATACCATATGGCTGTCACAAGTTTTATCAGATGAACCAGAGACTTGGACTCAAGACAAGAATTTGGTCTATGGTTGAAAAAGGGTTCAGGAAGGTAAGTCTGCATGTATCAGTCTAAAAATAATTGAGGGAAATTACTTCAGTGTACAAATTCTCAGAGATTTTTGAACAAGTGAGATTTAATCGATTTTAAAAAAAGTTGTATAGTCAGAGCAGGATCAGATTTTGAGTCATTCTTCATGAAACTGAACCCAGAAAGCAATAAGCCATAAAAATGAAGATATAGTCAAGTTACCATATGTAAAACCTATATGGCCTACACTAGTCTTTATTTTCAAGGAATCAATGAAGGTTAAGATAAACAATCTAATCATAAGACTAAACTTAAAACACAAAATTCAAGACATTTTGAAACAATTGGTTAACAAAATTATCACCTAACATACACAACACTAACTTTACCTAGCCGTAGCTCTTCTATCAACCTTCTTGGGCGTCTCCTGATCCTGGAACTCCGTCTGAGGGGTGGTGGTGGTGGTGGCGGAGGAGCAGATGGTATCTCTGGAGGTGACGACGGTTGACAGGCAGATGGGAGATCCTGGATGGGAAAAGCAAGAATGTATTCAGTCCATTTACAGACACCAGAGACATGTCTACTCTTAATATATACAAGGGGAAATCTTTATATTTCTAAAACTGAAATATAATATCAAATTTATTATGAAATAAAACTTTACTGGTTACGTTATGCTTTCACTTCAATAACCAGTTTGGTTACCATTATGAGGCATACATATGATGTCATATAACAACAAGCCAGAGTTCACGGGAACAATATTGCCGAGATGAAGGTATAAATAGGTTATGCTACATACATTGGAATACTACAGCGATATCCCATCTTGAATTCATTTCATCCTTCGGTGTCGTTGGGACATTCCCAATTGAAATCAATTCTCGATGGGATACGGCAGTAGTATTCCTATCTATGTGGAATAACCTACATTTGTAATCATGCAGCTTGAAATGCAAGCAATGAGGAAGTCAGCATAAGGCCAAACAATAACTCTTGAATACATGCAATTACCTTGCTCCAGCCAAATTTCAAGATAAACACACAGAGTAGTCAGTAGCTTAGAATTGTCATATAATTTCACGCACTATATGCATGCTGTAGAACAAAATCACAAATCTCAGAATCAACTGAGATTTTCACTTACTATCAGCTGTTTCGGACAGGTAAGCGAAGGACGGTCAGTGTTGAGGTCGACAGGTTGAAGGTGGTTATTCTCTATCGGTGGACATCCCTTAATCTCAAGCGGTGGACATCCCTTAATCTCAGGAGTGTTGCATCCCATCCTTCGAACTTCTCTCCATCGTGGCTGAAACAAAAATGAATGTAGATCTATAAAAACCTCCGCTTTCAGAATTTTTCCAAGATCTCTTAGTGTATTTGAGGCAATGTCTGCAAGCAACAAGAACTCCTTGGATTTAGAAGTAAACTTAAAAAAACAATGAACGCAAAAATAACAAAAATGGCCACCACTTAACGCAGAAAATGTCAAATCTGTCCGAAAAAGGCGTTGTCTTCTTCTTGTTAGAAACAAATTAGCAAAATTTCATGGAAATGCAATAATATACTCCAAAGACACAATCAAACGTGTGCAGCAGAGTGGAATTTGGATCTGAGTTCGACAGAAATGCATCTTTTAAATTTCACAAAGCTCCATCAAAGAGTTAAGGATTTAGCCGCAGATGCAAAAAAATCACCACTAGGGGGCAAAACAGTAATCAGACTTCTCAATAGGAACACTCATAATGTGCCTTTGGCAGATAGAGATGGATTCCAGAAAACGAATGGAAAATAGCAAAAATGGCACACAGTGCCGTAAAATTCGTTGAGTCCGCCTGAAAATGGAATGGAATCATAACATCCTTATTGTTAGACAAATTTCATGAAAATACTTCAAGGAACACTGAAGTTACAGAGGCAAACATAAAAAACTAAAACTGCCACTTGGGGGCCGAGCAGCGGTACTGAGATTGGTCCAAAACTCATGTTCATCTGTTATCAGCCACATGGGAACACATCTACCAAATTTCAATAAGATCCTGTAAGGGGTTTAGGAGCTGTGGACGCCGCACGCCAAGACAGGATGACAACAATATGCACCCAAATAATATGTGAGGGCATCATAAGGATTTCCTGTGGACTGGGCTAAGCTTTTAAAAAAATCGTTTCCTCCGTTGAATATCTTTTCAATGTCAATTAAATTCGTATTCCACAAAATATCTACCCAGGCCAAATCTTTTTAATACAAGAGCTTTAATAAAAGAAAGCAAATGAACCGTGTTAAAACCATGATTTTTATATAATTCTTTTTTACTCCAAATAAACTAAAAAAGCATTTCATGTCGTGAACACATCTACTAAAACAAGAAACTGTAGGAACACCGCATTTATCCACCTTCACTCTTATCAGGCTTCTATTGTGAGTCAGCATGCGTGAATAATTGGCTGATAAGCCACCTCTGGAACTACTTTTGGCTGAATGGATGACCAGGCCATAAAATGATAATTAGCCAAGACCAGTTACTATAATGCAACAAAGAATAATATCTTGCATCACCTAGCCTTGGTGGAAAGCTGTATACTGTATTGGCTCAAACAAACGCTTAGAAAAATTCATTTCACGGGGAGGGGACGCTTATTGTAGTGAGCCTACGGCAGTTGAAACCCGGTTTCCCAAACAGGTAAAATCGGAAGCTAGGATTCATCAAATTTACGCTCTGTGACGTAGTTGTAGCCTATGACAGCCTTTCTACAAAATTGTGGTGCATTGCTATCAACTTCCGTTGAACTTCCGTTGTTAAATTACAATAATTTTTCAAAAAATTGTGCTCATCACAGGGCGAAAACTTGCCGACTGATGCGTCGCTGAATCGCGATCGTCAATAGGAAAACTTGAACTCTTGAATAAAAATATAATTTCGACTCAACAAATTACCTGAAATCTTCCTTATGTTTTACAATTTTTAAAGTTCATGTGGAGTCCAGATTAATTGCGATTAAGTCCAAATCTGCGCTACATCGTACCCCACAACACAAGAAAAATCTCTGGATGAACACACATGTTGTTGTCACGTGACGTTTGTTTTGAAGTTCATCACAGGGCGAAAACTTGTCGACTGATGCGTCGCTGAATCGCGATCGTCAATAGGAAAACTTGAACTCTTGAATAAAAATATAGTTTCGACTCAACAAATTACCTGAAATCTTCCTTATGTTTTACAATTTTTAAAGTTCATGTGGAGTCCAGATTAATTGCGATTTAGTCCAAATCTGCGCTACAACGTACCCCACAACACGAGAAAAATCTCTGGATGAACACACATGTTGTTGTCACGTGACGTTTATTTTGAAGTTCGTCTGCGTATTCGAGAGTGAGTGAGCGTGCGTGTGCGGGTCATCGACGACAGACTTTTTTGTTACAAAAGGCGGAGGATTATGCAAGAAAATGGCATTTACTAGAATGTTTTTCACTTAAACGGCTGCAACATGCAAGGGGAGTGCTGGTTAGCTCCCAGATTTTGTGTACACAGGCCGACTGTCGTTAGCTCTGCCGTGGAGTATTAATAGTCCAAGGCTCGATCTACATGTTGGGGACGAGGTGAACTACCCGGGCTGTGTGAAATTTCTGGGTCTAACGGAGACACTGACGCAGTGGTCAGCCAGCTCGCTGTATCAAGACTATAGTCAAAATCCAAATTCGTTTTATCGTGTCCCTGTCAATAATAACGGCATGCTAAAGCCTTCTTAATTTTCGTACTTCAGGAACACAACAATCACGTGTTTTGTACACATACGCGCACGCCGCAGATCACATCTCGGAAATTGCCGATTTGACGGATGACAATGAATGAACACAATGAAATTAACAACGTCGTTTTACAACTTGTAAGATTCATAATAAATGTACATATTTTGAATATTGCAATGCATGTGTTCCAAAATCTAAATAACTTGGGTCCTATATTTTTGTATTAGTGCGCGCCGAATGAAAGTAATCGTGAGTGTTGCTGTGTTGCAAAATCTCTTATCCTGGGCCGATTTGAAAAATTCAAAGTTGTACTCATATTTGTTTTCGCTCCTCTTTTCAAATATTACAGTAAAAACTACGTAAAACTCTCTCCATAAAAAGTACAGTCTGCTAGCTAGATTGTAATCAGCTGATCATATCCGCATGAGCGAAGCCAATTATCCTCACTCGTGAGTCGATGACTAGAGCAGCTTGGCGGCATCCCTTTGATCGTGAGCCGAGTGCGACTCAGCCAAGGTGGATAAATACAGTCTAGTTCAATTTTCCATACCCCACCGTTCACCTTAACCACTGGGGTTTGGACCAATCTTATTTAGTGGGAATGTTCATAGCATGTTCTACAGTTGTTTGATAAAATCGTCCTTCAGTGATGGGAGACTTCAGAAAGGATGTGTAAGCTTTGGCAATAATAAAGATTTCACAATTTTTCCCAGAACACAGGTATCTACTGGACCAACAGCGCGAGAGATTCTGAACAGGTCTGGAATAACTTTTGCAATCTAGTTCAAACCAATAATTTCGACTAGATTCATGCTAAATTTAATACCCTCTTTTTAACCAATGTAAAGTTTTTACAAAATCAGGTATCATACTTCCTGTTTCCAATCCATTTCAACTCAATATTAGGTTTAAGACCGTAATAGCAAATTGGTACAGAAGATCCAGTGCCTTATTGAGAAACCAACAGTTACACTCGTTGCATCGCACTGGAGAATTGTTACTTCTCGAGTACCACAGTTAATTCATTAATATTTTCAAGCATGTAGCCCAAAATTTCAGTGCAAAGCGCAAACAAATAAGCTAAGATTGGATCCCCTTGTTTGCACCCTCGTTTAACTTGAAAAAGTCTGGGAGGCAATGCCAATTTGCATGACGCAAATTTGTGAGTTTTCGTACAACATTTTTATCCTTTCACAAAAAATATCTCCAAACTCAAACATCTTAAGAACATTAAACATAAAATGCCTGGACAATGAATCAAATACTTTCAAAATTCACTATTGCTACAGGACCCAAAAGTTTTCTTGAGTCAGTATTATGCAAAATGTCATAAAGAGTTCATGCGTTTTCACCAATATATCAACCAGATAAAAAGTCTGTCTGATCTGGGTGAACCAATTTTTCAAGAACTTTTTTAGTCTTTGTGCTAAATGCGAAGACAAAATGTTATAATTAATATTTAACAAACAAACGGGTTGCCATTTTTTATAAATTCTTTGGCCTTACTGGGTTTTAACAGAAATTTAATTATTCCCTGCAGTTGTCAAGTGGAGAGAGTATTCATTTCAAAACTTTACTGATATTCTCAATTCCACATGCAGTCTCAAGAAGTATATAGTTTTTCGTAAGATTTTAATTCAATTAAAACTTCCTTTTGTTTTGTCAAAGTTTCACGCGAGGTCTTTATCACCCTAGTTATTATTATCTTAACTAAATTTCGGTTTTCTTAGCCACAAAAGTACCTTTATTGCCTTATCACCTTCTTCAATCTTAAGCCTTTCATAAAATTTTCTCATTTTTTTTCCAAGTGGACATTGCATTCCTGCATTAACTCTTCATCAGCTGATGCTTTTAGTTCTTGAAACAATATTTGAAAAACCGCTGTTTTTTGATTAATTCAATCCTCCTGAAGCTTTTGTTTTTGTTTCAACATTGCAACAGGAAATGTTATAGCAATTGTCCTGATGTTGTTCAAAAGAACACCAAAAATAAAAAATGATCAACAATCAGGTTAATATCCTTTAATAATTCTTCATTAAAGTGTTTCTTACGCTATCCACCATGTTCAAAAACTCAGTGCTGACTAGAAAATAATCTAATATCATATAAACATTTTGCAAGGTCGTTCTTCTTAAACAATGTAAAACATGGGTTTTCAGAATTTGCTATCCTCAATGGGTACACAAGATTAAAAGATCTTATACATTTATTCTCAATTTCCATTTTCTCAAGTAATTGAAGCAATCTAGATTATAATCTTGAACAACATTCCAGTCACCACAGAGGACAACAAGAGCATCATGGGGCATTGAAATGCACTACAAACAGTGTGCTTCTAGGGGTGTTTATTTGTATCATAAAAATGGCTACTAGATGGTGCTAAATAGGTAAAATCCAACCAAAACGATAATATGCTATTATTTTTTAATAGAAAACTAATTACTGGATTTCATTAAAATTTGTTGATGAACTTTAGACAAACCAAGGAAAGCGGAAAATATGAAATAGCCTCTAGGGACCACAACGTTTGTCATATCCGTCTGAAAGTTGTCGTCTGTAGTCAACTTCATATTAATACACTTAGTGCTAAATTTAATAAGTAACCTGCAATGGGTTAAGAGGATACAGCAAAAAAACTGTCACTAGGAGGCACCACAGTATTCAAAGTCATTATCGCAACTGTCCCCATCACACTGAGAACACTTATGCCAATTTTTACAATCGTCCTTAGAATGGTTTGGTTGATAGAGAACCTTTGAAGATACAGACTAGGTAAACAAAAACTAAAATTGCCACTAGGGGGCATACTGGTAGTTGGTTCCATTCAAAAGTTTGCTCATGCTGTCCCATTGATGAGTGGAACATACGTGAAAAACTAGGTTTTGAAGGCAGAGCAGTAGACGCCGGACGGACGGATGGGTACACGGACAGGGATGACTGCATGATGTGTCCACATCTAAAATCGTGTGCACATAACAAAATCCAAATCCACTTTGTCCATTTTATCTTTAATGTTTTGAAAAAAATCAGAATCATCGGCATTCGGCCTATATGAATTCACAAGAAATATTTCAAATTTTTAACTGCCAAAAAATTGCCAACTGAGTCCTTATGAATACATTCAACTTCATACTCAAAATTCTTGTTAAATAAAATGGACACATATCCTAGAGTTTCCTGCTCCATGATGGAAATAACAATCTTACCCTCACTGAGTTCTCACTATGTTTCAATATCACTTTTAAAATGCTCAATATAGTTAAAGACATCTTTTCGTTTAGATGAAGAATCCAAACCTCTGCAATTCATGGAGACAACAAAAATCATTGTGTTGTTTTAGGGACTGAAATTTCCTGCAAGTATGATATGCCAAAAGTGCCTGAGGCAAGAGAGAATACTAACCAGGTAAGAAAAAAATAGACCGACAGCCTTAAAAAAGACATTGAGAGAGTTCTTGGTTAACTGTATTTAGTGCATGTAGCTAACAAACATAGGAATAGTGTCCAAATTCCTGAGAGTATAAACTTCTCCCTCTATGACCAGTTTGTCTCTACTGATAGCAAGAGTTGGCAAACCAATTGTTTATCTTTCTCATTATCTGTGTTTATCTGATAACGTCACATAGTCTGGCAATTATTGTAAACAGGGCATCTGACACTAACTGATATTTAAAAATACTACTTCCAAACAAAGTTCAACAAATGTCATGAAGAAGATTTTGTTTAATAAATACTATCACCAAAAAACCTTCAAATGGAGAAAAATGTTCGAATTTCAGAGAAATATGGCTCAATTTTCACCTGCAGATTGGCGAACCACTATCCCCTTGCCATACCACAGCATTGTGTGCCGACACAATAGTTTGTCTAGTTGATTCTAGATCAGATAATAATGTTGCAAATTTCTTGGTTTTAACAGTCCAGGGTAACGGTACATAACAAGGACACAGTTCTCTTTATATCCTTCGAAATGCGAGCGTTGGTAAAATGACGACATGCAGTAAAAATATAAGCAAATACATATTCCAGTACGTCCATTGGACAAACTAATTGCGTTAAGACATAAAAAACTATAGTCAAGGGCGCATCGTAAATATTTGACTATTTACAATAAAGTTGAAGGGACACAAGTTCGGCAAAAGAAAATAAAGCTACAACATTAGAGACAGGGCATATCGTAACTTCAAAATCTGATCAGTCTCTCAATAATTCAAGCTAGGTTGCTCGAACGAGAGCTTCTAAGTCACTATCAAAATACAAAATAGAAGTTCTTTCTACTATTTGAGTACAAGTTTGTAAACGGTGAGCATGAAGAAAATAGTCCTTGATGGGGTTTCAAATGAAAATTTAACCTCCATGTCATGGATCAAGTACTAGTGAGACCGGCACATCCTGATTTGCCATGAGTGGGATGTATACAAGCATCTGCAGATATCCAAAACTATAAATCATGTTAGTCCTCGCCAGGGGTCGCTGTGCCTTGATATTGATCTGCATCACTAGGTTTAAAGTTCTTCTAAACATGATCTATATAATGAATTTCAGTTTGCAATTTACAGGTTTTACATTTTTCATTAATGATTTTACTGCAAACATGTTCATCTTTACATATTGTGTCTTGAATTGAGATTTTACTGTATTCTAAATGGAAAATAAAAATCAAATCAAGAGATGGACAATGCTCACCGGTAGGCGTTGCTCATCTGACGGTGGTGGGCAGGGTTCTGGCTCAGTAGGGTGACAGTTGTTCATCAATCTCACAGGCTGACGGTCGATGAGAGTCGGTGCGGGGTCGAAAGGTGGGGGAGGTGCATCCGTCGTGGTCGGTCGAAGAGGGCAGCATCCAGAAAAGAAGCTATGGAAAATAAATAAAGTTCATCCATTAACTCCAAATTCACAGTGGGGTACCTTTAGCAATTTTGCTCATGACGGTGTTTTTTCGTTCAGTGACTTGACCAGATGTATAGGGTTGTGAGCATGTGATAACATCTAGCTTCTTTGAATTAACTGCCAAACACAGTCTTTTGTCTGGTATGACAACAGGCAGGCCAATTATCTACCAGGATTATTACATTAACCATGTGTGAACATGTAGTGAAACCCAAAGCGAGTTGGTATATGTTCGGAAAGAATAGATTACCTCCATTCTGACATTTATGGTTGGAGGGCCAGCTCTCTTTTGTTCAATAATTGCTCTAATCTCCAATAAGATCGTATCTACTCTGACTGGGTTGTGCTGTTAAAAATAAAAGTTAAGTTATAACACATTTGAGAATAAACCAGCATTTCTGAAATCTTTGTCAAATGGTGATTGTGTTTAGTTTTTGAATCACCAAAATCGCCCAACTGTGTGCAACCAAAGTTACGACAATCTATTAATTCTTTCCGAATACACCAATTCACTCTGAGTTTCACATGTGGTCTGTTATAAGCCTGCTAGATAATTGGCCTTCTTGTTGTCGCAACAGACAAAAGAGTGTGCTTGGCAGGTAACAAAGAAGCTAGATGTTATCCGATCACACGCTCAGAACCCCTATACGTCTGGTAAAGTCGCTGAATGGGAAAATGCTGTCATGTTACAGTACAGAGTACGTAATGCATTTCGCAACAGGCGCAACTATAAAATGCTTCTAAAGTTATCAGTTGAGATTACAGGCATTTACTTGCACACCACTTGGACTCAAATGACACTATAATTGTTTTGTTTGGAGATGTAGCACATTAACTAAAATACTATGAATTAAAATCATTTAATTTACCATGCAAATGACTTCACATCATTTCCAAGACCTATACTACAATTAACATGAACTTGATATAAACTTTGATGTCTCTCTCACAAGACCATAATGAAAGTGATGTCTATATAATGTGCATTCACAAATGTCAAATAACATTACCAAATAACATATTACCAAATAACATATTACCAAATAACATTACCAAATAACCATACCAAATAACATTACCAAATAACATTACCAAAGTACTTCTTATTCCCACCAAATACTGTATTCTCCTCTGTCTTGAAATCAGTTTTAATTTTACTTTTAAACACAGCAAGTATATACTTAGTAATTTACCCTAGACTAGTACAAACAGTTCAATTCATAGAAAATGCGAAAGAATGCGGACTGTGAACGATTTTTAGCCTTGCCAAACATCTTTGCAAACCAACTCTACAGTATCATTAGCGGCAGCAAGGTCGAGTACATGAGTTATCTGGGACCTGCTGCGGCAGATTATGAGCTAGGCAATGTACATCGCTTAAATGGCCAACCGAGGGGCTACGTGTTGCCTATTTATGAGCTTGACATCGCGATAGCCGAAAAGGACATCCATAGCTGAAATGCCAACAGGTTCTACGAAAAATGCACACTGACAATTCACCACACACGAACATATCGCTATGAAGCACCGAATTGTCTGTACAACCGACCACAAACTATAATATTCCACACTTACAGTTCTTCCATGAGACATGCCGACCGGTTTGTTTACGTAAAAGCGCTACCTGTTGATAATTCGACAACCCAATCAGAACCGCCGATGAAATAATGCGTAAAGGCGAACGTAGGGCAGAGAAAACTATGAAAACAAAAAACGGCACTCGGAGATGTTTAGAGTTGCTGGTCATGTTTCTGTGAAGTAAATGATGTCCGCGGCATGATCATAGAGATTTTACCGCCGGACAGCATGCAACTAGCATGATATATTTAAACATTTTTGTCCGCTTGAGATTTTGCTCCACGTGACCCTTTTTCGACGTATTGGAAATCATAATAGAAATCTGTTATCAGTGACTTTACTTCGTTGAATTAATTCTTGTTTTTATCGTTTCCGCTACAAAAAGTTTGAGCAGGGCGTCATCATGTTTTTTGCATTTTTGCCTAATCTTTCATATATTTTGGACTTAAGTGCATTAAATTCGTATTTGTAGCAAGAATGGGGTTCAACAATCGATATGTCTCGTTTACACTTTTGTAGTCAAGGATTATTTAACCTCTAGGATGCTGTATCTCCAACGATAAAAATTAGTATTCTAGACATGGTTTTTAATAAATTTCTTCAATGGTTTCCAAAATGTTGGTTCACGGTTTGCTTGTAATGAAACCCTATGTTGGGCGATCTGGTCTGACATAATTGAAGGGTCTGCATGGGCGGCGCACCCGGCACTGAAAAAAAAGGTTAGGGCTATAACCCCCCCCCCCCCCCCCC
>NMRA01000092.1:984223-1020457 GCA_002633005.1 Phoronis australis
GTTTTTTCAAATTATCCGGGCCAGTATTTTTTAAGTTGGATTGTCGTCAATATATACCATCTCTCATTTTACAATCCTTGACTACGGACAGTCGACAGAGTGTAACTCGTGAACTCCATCAAGGGGCTACATTAGTTTTTGCAAATATATTTCTGTGGTTATAACAATGGCTGACGTCATATGAATTTTTTCATGTTCTGATTACTGCTGGCCCCTGTGGTTGCGCTTTCTATATTTTGATTTCTTTGGTGAAATTCCATACATTTGGTCAAATAGTTTCTATATCAAGGAAACAGAGGCACATGCACGTTTTCGAATGATTCTAACCTGTGCTGTCCCACCACACATCTAAGTTGTGCACAAGGTTACATCACTCGTGTGATTATGTATTGTTAAATATTGTTTGCGGTAAGACATGAACTTAGATCCTAACTAATAACTTCGGTGTTGGGTTTTAATTAAATTCGTTTACATTGAGTGAATAAATATTGTTTAACATTGTATTCTGACATAAACCACCTTAATTTTAGTTCTGTGTTTTGTTTAGTAATTATTTTAAGGTTTTAAATCTTCTCAATGGCTCTCTGCATGGCGGCACTTACATAGATAGCATTTACGGGATGCACAACTCCGATAGGTTTTTTTTAAACATTTTACCCTTATCAGTTCAAGATTCATAACATGGGTTTGTTTTCCCGTTAATCGATGAACTGCACAGAAACAGTAAATAAAATGTACTCCCAAAACCTTCCAATTCATTTATTAGGTCTGCGTAAGCTATTCATTCAATGCTTGACAACTTTACATCATCAAAGTACTTTTTTCCTTCAAAATTAAAACCGACTGCGGTATACGCAATAAGCATCACCAAAAGTCCAGGCTTTCACAGATCGCGACTGTATTTGAGTATTTTAAGGCACGCACAGTTACAAAGTGCAGGTTACGACGTACTTTCTTTGCAATATTTGTCGAAACATACAAAACGCAATTTGTACTATGAGCTTAATAACACAGAATCTTTTGGTTTGAATGAGCAGTCTCTCTTGTTCATAAAACCCACGACCGTGTTGTCTGTTTTATGGACAGAAAGAACATGTACTTGAGCAAATTATGATCCACAAAAGAAACGAGGATGAGAAAGGAAGGCTACATTTCGACGTGACTAGTTTTCAAGTATGCTTTTCGTTCTGTATATCTTTGTTATGTATCTTGTTCATTTGCTGTAGTGTACTAACGCCAGTATTGTTCGTCATGATTGTGAGATTATTTTAAAGTCGTTGGTAGAACTCAATTCCTCAATATCCAAGATTTTAAACCCCATAAAATACAAATAATTCGAAATGAATAAATATTGAGATCGTGTCAAGACCAACAAAAACAGTTTTTCCTGTGTGTTATACGTGATTTCGTCATTATTGCTTTCAGAACACAGTTTCTTGGAAATGAAGTAACACATTTTCTGGAAAACGCCACCGGCATGTATACAGTTGCTTTTTGATGTATTTCAATGACTCTAAGGGTCATTTTGTCAACATCGAAAATAACCCCGGGTCGTTTCTAACGGTGGAAAAGTGTCTCATGGGGACATTTTTTTCAATGCTAAGTGACTGTCTTGAAACATATGCATCGGCCATTGGCGAGAAAAGGTTAACTTGGATAATACTCTACCCTTTCCAATTCATTTATAAGGAGGGTCTCACTCATGAGCAAAATGATTTCCATTTTCCTCTTTTTTCCTATCTTATATCACTATTATGAATTTATTCATGCAAAAACGTTTATTTCAATTATATTTTACAACACAAAAAGGTATCTATCACACATGCCTATTTATTTGTGGCCTGGAAAATTTCCGTTTTTGTCATTGGTCATTCCAAGCCCTGAATTTCATCTACTCTCATCTCATCTGCTCTCAGACAAAGCTATTGACTTGCAAATTAAAGAACATTTTTGGCCTATCATGCAGCACTCGGTAATGGCAATAAGAGTTTATGAAGCGGGGCATTGCTAATAGAAGTGACACACCTGCGTCTATCCCGAAACGTAAGTTTAAAATGTCTGCCGGAGCACACAAAAGTGCCCTGTTATTGTCTTTAAGTTTGCTTGTATGGAAAATTACAGGTATCATAACATCTAAAAGTGCTGACCTGTCTTTTTTGCGTCATTTATTCCTCAAACGAAAATTCGCGATTGCTTTTACTACCAAAAGCATGCAGAAGCAGTGTTTTTGCTCAAACAGGAAATTCTAAGTGCAATAACGCCCTGGTGGCATTTTCATTTCCTTGTTTTTTCTTTTCTAGTCAAAGAAGAACACAGAAAGGCTGTGCCACAGAGAATGTTGCAGTTGAACAGTTTCGTGGTGTGTCAAAAATCAGGACATTTTGATGGTGGTTGGGACTGCAGAGTAAACCTTCAAAAAGTTCCACAGTCCTTGGCTACAAACCAAAACAGAGGGGGTGAGGGGGGGGCACTTTCGACGGTTTTAGTTATGCTTCCTTTGTATCAATTGAATGATTATTAGCAATCTAGTAATTTATTGATTAAAATTGTATATTAAAAGTAATAGTTCCTATGGAAGCTTTTAAGCTTCCAAAAGATGTCAAGAAATTCATGGAGTGGTTCTAAACAACGTTTCCAGGGAAATGCCAGCAAAGATGTTCCCCAATCAAATATGCATATCATCATGGCGGCGCTGGAGAAACCTACTAACAAGCTCGATGAAGGGTATCAAATACTCAACGCGGCTGTCGATGAAGTTAAAAACATCATCAGTAATGTATAAGAGGACTGTTCTTCCAATATCAATTTTCCAATGCCAATGCCAGTCGTTGATTGCCTACCCTGGAATACCTTTTGTACACTATTGAGCCCGTCAATCACCATGGATGTCCCCTACGTGTTCCTACATTTGTTACATTATTACTGCTTATAGATGATTGCATTGGCTTTTGAAGTACACATTCTGCTGACATAAAACACCTGGATAAGAACAAAAAAGATGTCAATTTTTTGAAGCAAGAGGAACTAAAGATCAAATACCAAAGCACCAGTCCTAGCTTTATGGATAAATTGTTATACAGCTACTGCTATATAGGTTTATTAACCAGGTAAGTAAATGTACTATATTTTGAACAATTTCAACTACCCATGCTTTTGGGTTGACATAATTTTTGAAATTAGAAAGCCTCAACAGTTTGACATTTTACCCCTTATACGTATCTATCATAATTTGGGTCTTGATGTCATTCCTTTTTCTAAAATTTAGCAAAAAAGAAAGTTATGTTCAAAGCAGTGGTATCCACAACAACCAATTTTCAATTGATATAAATGTTCAAGATGAAATATTAAAAATTCTGGTGCAGCTTTCTAAATCATCCCTTGGTTTTCGTTTCAGGAAACTTTTGTTGTTTTTTTTTTGTAAAATTCATGAAAGCCCTATCTCTTAATGCTCTTCTTGCAAAAATGGCATATTTTGAAAAATTTCCTAGCAGTATTTTGGAGAACAGTGTACAAAACATATGGTGGTATGCAGAAATTTCATATAAATCAAATTAGCCATCAATATTGATGTAAAATAAGTTAGTCAAATTTGGTAATTTTTCAGGGGTACAACATGACCTTAAAGCCCACCCCTGACTTTGTGTTATCCAATTTTAAGACACAGGTCCTTAGGTCAACAAAGTATTTTAAGCTAATACTTTTTAATGTATCACTAAATATTTCCAATTATTTTGTTGCACTGTAAACATATATTAACATAGTTGAGTCATGACAACGATCAAACAAAAAGTCCCATCCACCAGTCTTCAGTCTGTTGAGAGACAGACCATATACAATGTTACACCTAGTTTGACTATTTCCAACAAAGATAATGGTTTTCTTCAAGTGTCTTATAAAACATATTTTAGCACATTCTTCATTCAAACACCACCCACTTCTGAACAGTTTGAAGCACTTCAAGGACCAAAAATTGCCACTTTCTGAAAATACAATGAGGCTTGGATTCAGAAAATCATGTTAGGTTACCAAAAATAATCAAGACCCTCCCATGTCGAACAGTTCTACATGACATAAACTTTCTCCGCTCCATCCAGGCAGTAAATATCCAACATCCAATGTCCAATAGTACTACATGACATAAACTTTCTCTGCTTCATCCAGGCAGTAAATCTCCTTAGTCCTTGGACATACAACTTGCCCTTCGTTCATCCATGCCATTTCTGCAAGTGCCTGGAAGCAACAACAAAACCCATGGATACAAAATTGAAACTTCAGCAGTTTCCACAATAAGACTCATTGTTCCTAAGAAATCTTTAGACAGCATGGGCAAAAGCAACTAAAGGAGTTATAAAACAGACTACAGGTGGAGCTTCTAATAACCTAAGTAAATATAAACTACTGCAGCGTACAAGAGCAATGATGACACAAATTCATGGTAAGCTTTTAATCGAAAGTCAATTGAATCAATTCTGCTCTGTGCAACAAAATTTACAATTAGCGATTAATAAGAGATCAAAAGTTATTAACCTCATAAAGACAACGGAATGGCAAACAATTAGTTGACAACCTACTGTAGAGTTCAGTAAACTATTATAACCACACGTGAGCAAGGCTACAATTGTTAAAAAGACAAGATAAATTCTTTCAACGTTAGTCGCTTAACAATCTCGTCTAGTATCCTAAACGCAATATCCACCCTTCTACTTTACAACTGCTGACGACGCCAGAATGTAAGGAAACGACAACTTACGTTGTAGCCATAGACAAAACCATTTGGAAGCATCATAGGAGGGTTGTTCTCATTGAGAGGATGTCCAGATATATAGCAGATGAGCCGTGATTGGGCACAGTGTGAGTAAGGGAGGGGCTTGGCCAGCTCGTTGAAGTGTGAACACACAGGGCAATTCTTGTTTTTTGCCTCAGTGTCATCCTTATAACAATGTCTGGTGTGTGTGTGTTAAAGAATGGTGATAATTTACTACGCAAACCAACACTATCATGTACCATCTTTATACTCATAATGCACTGAACATGTAGTTTTAACTCTTTCACTGGCAAGAGCACCTTTCGGCAACTTACACATTCACTGCAAAACATTTCATGGGAGATAACTACAGTTCAGCAACATTATCAAATGACAGGACAAGAGTTTTACCAAATCCCAAATAAGTCAAATTTTCGAATTTTTCCGTTTTTGAAAAAATTTCTGTTGATTGCTCACCTCCAAAATGTCCAACGTCGCTATTTTTTTACTCAAATTCAAAATGATTCTGGTTAAGGATACGAGTTTGAAATGTCAGACGTGAGTCAAGGCTTGTGGGGGAGTGTATTTCAACAAAAAACACTTCAATGACTGTTGATGTGCATTTCTTCACGAGAAATCTCATACTTCACCTGGCAAAAACCTGCTTCCAGGCATGAGGTTACAATTTTACGGTATCATAAAACTACTTATTTGCATTATTAACCTGAAAGTGGCGGACAAGTGAAATTGCATTTTTTTCAATACTGTTCAACAAAAATTACTTTTCATGAAAATTTACTTTGCTTTTAGCATGGTCTATATGGTGTGGCTACAACTAAACAACATTTGGTTAATATTTTTAGCATTTGAAACAATGTAGCAAGACTCTGAAAAATAGAAATATGGCAATTTTAGCAATAATTATGTTTGTCTTAAATTGAAGAATTTTTACCATATCTTCAAAATTTAATTGGCACTGGGAAGTGCAGATCTAAAAAACCTGACTGTGGAACAGTTAAGCAAACTTAAATACAGACAAGCTGATTTTTTTCATCACAATGGAAACAAAAGCAATAGCCAGCAATAATCAGTTGACCGAGGCGTGGATTTCGAGAATGACTATTTGATTGCAACCGAGACATTTAAGGTTGGTGGGAAAAAAACAGTGATCACATGGGACAATGTTGGGCTGTTCTGACTTGCAGTTCAGTCTTGTTGCTGGGATTCAACTCACCAAGAGTTGCCCATAACAGGTGTTAAGGGTACCTAGGACCCTAGACAAAATGTCCAAATTTCGCCATATTTACAACATCACATCTCAGAAATGGCTGACCAGATTCATATGAAACTCTCACATACTCTGCTTTATTCAACATTCTCCAATACGCTATCAGGAATTGTTTTCGAAATGACATTTTTGCTTGAGGGCTATCATCGTAGGACTTATATGATTTTCATGAAAAAAAATCAATACAAAATGACAAGAGATTTCATCTCGAACATGAATATATCAAAAGAAATCTGGTCACGTTGTTGACACCGTTGTTTTGCTATCGATGTACCTTTAGCTGTTGGCTAAATTTCCCCCAAAATACATGGTCACACGACCCAATTAGCAAGAATTATAAAAAGTAAAACAATCAAATTCTACAGGCTTTCCACATTTGAAAATAATATACGCTCTTATAATTAGTTTAAATTTATACTTTTGTCGATATTTGGCTAAAGACACAGACAAGCCATTAAGGTCCCACATAACCTTAAAGATGTATTTGCACGCTCCTAACTATGCTAATGTCTAACAGGAACTAAACGACAATGCTATTTGAACATCATCTATGCTAAACAAAGTGCAGTTGTATTCGTTGACAATTTGTAAATGTAAAAATAAAAAATTCTGCAAATAGGTGACCTTTGAACTAATGATGTACCTTGGGGCTCACATAACCTGCATCATGCAGTGTTATTCCCCAACATTGGATACGGTTTAGTGATTTATGGCGGACCACTTTTGACACAAAACTCGTTCGTGAAAACATTTGGCAATTTTCAACCTACTTCATATTCACATTGTCGCTACATGTTGCGATTTTTACTAATTTGACCAAGCAATCGCAGAGATAAGGAATTTGTGGGCAAGTTCCACTTTAAGCAGAGTTGAATTACTCCTCCATGCTGAACATGACATACTTAAACAAAGGATACGGTGTTTTAAGTGCCGACAGACCAGCTTGTAATGTAACTACAAAGATAGAGTCACTGCTCAACTGATGTAGTTTAAAGTTCTCGTATCTGAACTGTTCCACCAGCATTTGCCAGCGATCTGCAGACAAGAGTTCCTGTAAGAGACAACAGAGGGCATGTGGTAATACAACTATAGATGAGGAAGATGAACATTTTTTTTAAACACAGAACACTAAAACCAAAATGGCGTTTGAACATGAAGGAAGCCTGATGACAATTCAAACAGCAGCCTCGTAAAGCATATCAAGGGCAAGTATTTTTAAATGCAAGTTTTAAAATGCAAACTTTTCCCCTGTTTGCTAATTATTAAAACAAGGTCTCAAACACATTTTAAGGGACAGATTTGCCTGGCCAGGCAAAGTACACGTCAACCACTTTGTATTTAATAAATATGAAGAAGTGGAAAAGTATGACATAAAGTATGAACATAATTCTTCACCTATAAACACAACTAATGGACCTAAATTTGGTACACGAATTCACAAACACGGTTGCCACGTTTGTGAGTAAATAAACTGAGTTTGCCTGGACTGTGGGTCACGTTTATTGGGAAAGAAAAGCACTCAGTAAGTCAGTGCAGCAGCCATATTGTTTCCAACCACTGACTATGATGTTGTTAATATCTCAGGGACCTCTTTGTCTCCCCCCAAGGGAACCCACCATGTCCCAAAAGTGTATTGGAACCAAGTTCAGAAAATTACTACATAGGGGGTGTATGGTGCACTATTTGGCTTTTCCATGAAACTTTGTGAAACACATGTAGTAACATACTTGATAATCAGATACAGTTGTGTCTGAACAGCAAGCCAGCAGTCCCATCACCTTTTGAACTCTCAGCAGATGGCTGTCATCGGAGGTGGAGAAATGCTTGCGTGCGTGTCTGAAAACAAGAGCCACGCCATTTTAACTTCATCATGACCAAACAAAACATGGATAGGAATTAACTATTAAACACCACGTGGCATAGAATCGATCTTCACAAAGGACTGATTCCCACATTAATTCTAGTTGTGAATCCCAGATTGGAGTGCCATAACACAAGCATACCTAACCTTATACAGTACAAGCCAAAAGTATTCAGACAAAATGACTGCAATTCATCCTTTTCTCTCATATCGAGAATGATCTGTAACTAAGAGGAAAGTAAGAAAGTGGCTAAGCCATTCTGCCCTAATAGTTAATAGACTAATTTTGACTGTCAACAGAATTAACCCTCATGACGGGGAAAATGACAGCTTGTTTGACTACTTTGTACACGTTAGTTGTACACCTCAGCAGTCATTTCGCTTGGACATGGTAAGAAGAAAGGCCTTGCCAGAAATAAAATACACTAGTTTTCACAATAAACTGAGCAACGTCGAAATTTGACTGAGGTTCACTGCACAAACTGCGACTTTTCTACTTGAGCATGTTTCAATTCAGGCTAAATGTCCACAGGTGTTGCTCCACGCACTTTGTCGAAATAGTGACAACTTGGTGAGACCCAATAACGTCATGTTAAACTCTGACCAATGTATGACAAATGTGAAATTTTATTGTCCAGGCAAATCTTTGAGTAAAACAGCCAAACAATTCTGGCAGAAGTTTGGCAGAGTCTGACAGTTTTGTCAAAGTTTGTCAAGTCTATTTTGAAACCCAGAGCCCTTCAGAGTCAAAGCAAAGGCTGACATTAAGCAGACAGTACCGTATTGCCTCAATCCTCTGGTTGTTGCGAATTAGCTCAATAAATTCCTGTTCTCGCAGACTAAACTCCAGCGTACTCTGCAATAACAAAAATAGAACAATATTTAAAACCAAACCCAAAGATTTTAAGTCGACAACCTCAAACTTTGATGCATCATGCAACATTAATGTAAAATATGACATGCATCTTTCAGTTTAACCTAAAATGTGTCCAACTGTAACAATGTATGCCACTTTTGATAGTAAAGTCTGCTTCATATGTTCTAAAAAGTGAACTAATGAGAGACTTTTGGGAAGCCATGACAACTGTTGTGAGAATGATGATTTCAACACGGTTTTCTAGGTGGCCAGGTACAACTTCACTATACTCACGCAAAACAAATGGAAAGTATTCGCAACGACAAAAGTTAGTGCTGATACTTATCACTGCGAAGTGGACTTTTAGACAGTGCAGTGCAACAGTTTGAGCTACAAACTTCTGTTGGGGAGACAAGAGTTCAAATATGGCTACACTTGCAGACCAATGAACGTTGAGCAAAACCACCACCTACTCATCTTTGCTTACCAGTGGATAAGTACAAAAGACTGAATGGTGTGACAACACTCTTAATATTTTCATACACGACTGGGAAAGTTGGAATGACAACTGGAGAGCATTCTGTAGAGCTAGTTCCCTGTGTAAAAAGTAAGATCTCACAAGACCTAGCAAAATCACACGAGTAAAAAGCGAGCATTTCCCGAGGATGCTCAGAAGCTTTACTAGCTTAAGCTAACTAAATACCAGCCACTGACTGACTGGATGGTGTTGAATTATGGGATAGAATTAATGAATTGAGAGATTAAATTCACTGTTTCCATTCCATAAGCAATCATTTCTTGCTGTGGCTGCAGACTAATGTCTTGGAAGTTAACAGAACTCTGCCTTGAAGTCTGCTCAACATAACAGACATAACTGGTTCACAAACAACAGCCATTCAAAGCGACACACACACATACACAGACAGACCTACCTTGAGCCTCCTAAGTTTTGATTTGTTGTCAGCACACCAGGCTAGGCAGGGGGCCGTCTCACCATTGGCTAGTGACTCCTCCACTTGTTTGGAGACCAAGAACAGATCTATGTTGGTGAGGTCCTTAGATGGGAAAACAGAGACACAGTGAACACTACGACTATATGTAAGAATGATTCAGCATAGAAATGTTCTGGTTATAGCAGTCCAACCAGACTGCCACTAGATGTCACTGCAATTTTGATGGGAAGTCGTTTACATTTAGGTATTAACTAAAAATATTGCCCATCTTCAGTGAGGACATGACTTGTGTACTTACAGACAAGAAAAATAATAAATGGCACAACTTCCCCATCAATATTCAAAAGTATGCCTATCTTCATTAAATGCACAAGTTAACGTTGCCCAGTGTGAGAGGTAATGTTTCATTGTAATGGCAAGACCAGTGGACCGTAACCAATACCAATGCTATATACAATCCAACACAGTACTAACTGTGATATCCGAATGCTGGGCCAACTTGAGCGCTGTCTGGTAATACCCACAACGCAAGAAGTACTCAACCAGCATGCGGTCTAGTCGCTTCTTTTTCCACGTGGTTGCCACGGACGATGAGAACTTCTCGTATTCCTTCAAGTGCGCCAGGCGTCGTTTACAAAGACGAGCTGTGTCCAGTTCATCACTGACATTTTCATCAGCCTGTGAGCGGGAAAAGATATGGATGAATGTACACAAATAAAAAATTGCCCGTGTATCTTCACAGCACTTACACTAGCTAAGAGCTGAAGGTCCACCAGAGAGCTTTTCATCACTCGGTGAATTTATTTATTTATTTATTATTGTGATATTTAAAATGAGGGTGGCCTCTTCAGTGATAGCACTGCTTTCCAAGAGGGCTGAAATGGATATAAACCAAAAGAAAGGAAGGAACATTCTTGTTCAGTGGGTTAGTACTAACCAAATCAAATTCCCTCGACACCTTTAGAAAACTGCAAACGGTCTTACCGGTTACATTTTGCTTCTTTTTACCTTCCTCTTACAGCAACGAATCAAATCGTCTGCCATCTTCTACTGTTAGTTTTTGACCTAATGACGTCATGTAGTGAACCCAATGCCAGCCAATGAGCCCAGTGAATGCTTTAGTTCAAGAGTTCACCAACAGGTTAAAAAATGCAAATGGCGCAGTGACAAGTGAAAAGTAAAAAGTCGAATCTTCGAGTGAAAAGGTTCTTTCGAAGGGCTTGATTTAAGTGCACTTTTATATTTGCTGCATTATTTCTTAAGATAAATGTGTTCACGTGATCGCAATTTCAACGCATGCAGGTTGTTTGACGTGTAAATCGAGTGTGATGTGTATGGCAATTGATTCCACTCTCACTGTGGAGACTTCCAACCCTATTTAAGGGTTGGTTTACTGACTACACTTATACCAGTGAGCATGAGACACTGACATCACAAACACTCTCAACATTCACAAGACTTATTTCTATCTGCGAAACCAGTTTTGTTCCATTACAGGTATACAGTTATAGCAACCATAGTAACCATCTCGCCCGTACTGCATAATGTTAGGGTGGGTATACGGTTTGCACATTACCTAGACGACCGTCAATGCATCTTCAGCCTGATTCAACAAGAACACGGAGGGAAAATCACCAGAGCCAAAATGTTGAGCACACTTGTGTTAGATATGTTGAGAGTGATAGTGTGTGCCTTTAAGAGACATTGATAATTAAATTTGATATCCCATGTCTGAACCACCAAGACACGGGATAAGAACAAATAACTGAAATTTTATGCTTAGTCTCATGTGTCTGTATTTTGCAGAATCTGCAAGTTCGTAGTTTTTCGCAGTGGGCTGTTTTCCTGCCTGTTGTTTAAGATTTCTCTCCTCTGACGAATGTTCAGACGGAAGATCCAGGATTAAATGTATATATGTCTATTAGTATTGATGTATATATGTTTTCTGTGTTTTCACAATCAATGTCACACAGCTGTAATCAGGGCTTGGAATGACCAATGACAAAAAACGCGGAAACTTTTACGGCCCAAAACATGCGCGCTACCCAGCCTTGAAATAGTCGATGTGAACCAAAAAAAAAAACGTTACCACCATCAGTAGCATGTGTCTGCATCTTTTTATCTCGTCCATCCACTCCTCCACTCCCACCCCCACACATTTTTGGCTGCAGAGCCGTAGTATTTGTCACCGCGGTTTACAATCACACGAGACGCCATTGAAAATCCCACCACGCTATCCCAGATGCCCCGGCAATGTTGACAATTTACGTTCCTCCAAAACATAAAGAGCAACTTTCACTCGCCGCGATAAGAAAGGAATTTGCCGCGGAAATTTTACATCAAATCCGATTTTTTTTACGCGGAAATATAATAAAATGCGAGGACAGAACATTTGAAAAAAGCGGAAATCCGCGTTTCCGCAGAAAATTCCAAGCCCTGGCTGTTGTATTGTTTAAATATACAAAAACATGCGACTTTCAAAGTGTTTGACAAGAGAAGGAATTGGAATGGCCATATCAGGATTTATAAAAATGAAAACGATATTAACATTAAGAAACATATCAATCACTCTCAGACTGCGACTCACAACTTGCTACATATATTCGATCCTTATGTACGGATGTGAGACATGGACTCTTAATAAATCATTGGAAAGAAAGATCGACACGTTTGAAATGTGGATATTCAGAAGGATCGGAAGAATAAGCTGGACGCAGAAAACGACAAATGAAGACGTGCGCAAACAACTAGGTGTCAAACCATCTCTTTTGTCCACCATCCAAAATCGTAAATTGAACTTTTTTGGGCACACGGCAAGACACGACAACACAGAGAAAGACATACTATACTGTCATCAGGAAGTGAAAAGAGCAAGAGGACGACAACGATTAATGTGGAGAGATGATATCAAGACATGGACAAGATCAACGATGACAGAATGCACCAGACTGGCAAACAACAGAGAGAGATGGAGGTCCATTTCATGTCGACCTCAAAGGAGATGACACCCGATGATGATGATAGAGCTCTGAGAAGGCTCAAATCCACAGAAACTATTGCAGTGTTGAATACCACTTATTTATACGAAAATTTGCTGCCAACATAAAAATTACAGCACGGTAGATTTCAGACATTTAAAGCCATATTAAACCCATGCTTTGTGTCAAACACCAAGTTTTGATTTAGGTAACTTAATACTACAAATTTGGTATAGTCTCCGTCCTTACTCAGCTGAAGAGTGATGTGTGAGCACAAGAAGGACTGTTTGTTATGTCTTCAGAAATAATGAAGTCAGTTCTTTTGAAGCCATAAAATCACCCCCAGCTTGACTACGAAAATATTGCGGACCAATGGTAAGTGGTCTAAATCAAAACTTGAAATAAGATACAACAACGGCAGTAATAGCCATGAACTCTGAGCAAAATCATTGACAACCATGACTTGCTTGTGTTATCACATACCTTGCGTTTGAGAACAGATAATTTCTCAACAACATTATCCAACCAGGAAGTGACTTGACTGACATCTGTTGAGCTTTTCAAACAATTTTCCAGTTCACTAGCTGCCTTGCACACATTTGTCACCTCACGGTCAATGTTTCTCTGAGCAGTTCTAAACTTCTTGTTGAGGATTTCATATGGAACCTAAAAAGAAGCATTTAATACAAACACATCAAGCCTGATCAGTGTAAAGCTCACTAACATTATGTGACCTACATGTAGACAGGTACTACTGTTCAGTTGACTGCTGAAGACGCAAGTCTCTGGAACCAGGGGTCATGGGTTTGATTCCAGAGTAGGACCTTTCAGGTCTGCAAGTTTATGGGTCACCTAGGACCTTTTAGTTCACCCAAATGCTATAGTTATTACAATTTCTTGAAAACCAATCAAAACTACATTGACCCGTTATTACATTTAAAGTACCCACCGTCAAAAGAAAAAGTATAGAGTAAAACGCCAATCAGGCAGCTGCCTGAGACTTTAACATGGCCAACACCAAGGGAAGGCAGCACGGGTGACCTGTCAACACACTTGCAAGACAATGATGTTGTTGAACACACCTGAACTTGAATTAACCATTCAACACCACACCACTACGTCAAGTGACCAACAAGTAGACCTACTAATGAATTTTTGACGCCCTGCAATCTCCTAACACTTGAAAATTTGAAACCAATTTCATAATAGTGAGTGGAATAAATCAAAAGTCGGAAGTTTAATGTTCCCATGGCTACCAGTTATGTGATTGGTTGGATAGGTTGAATTATGAATTATGGGCTAGAATTAACCGTTTCCATTCTATAAGTGAAGATTTCTCGCCACCTAGTGCTTTGCAAGTGTCTTGGGTCTATCAAACACAACCTTAGTAATGCTAATCCGACCATTCTGCATACATGCATGACTCAGGATCTACCTGCAGATAGCTAGAGTTTCGAAAGGTGCGCGATATAGTGGTTTTTAAACATTTTGTGTTTGGTAAGGCTTCATTATAGGTGGCTAAAATAATTGGGAAGCCAAACTTATTACTAGTAAACTCCAACAGTTTACATGATTTACTTTGAGGCCTTCTGTTTTGAAAAGGTGAAATATAGTTATATTTCAAATTCCTTCAAAGGGTTACGAATGGGGTTTGGTTCTTGAGTCAAAGTTAGGGTTTCATATTTAGTTTTGTGCTCAAGATCCAAACTTTAGTAAAGCTCCACTATTTCTGAAGTATGAAAGTATGTGACAAAATTGAAGTCAATAGTGCAAGGTGGGTGTGGTTATAACGTATTTTCATGTATCTCCAATTAAATATGTTTTCTTACATAAATTGAACTGGTTTTGAATATGAGTACTTAAATGACTTGGAAAATACAATTTGATTTTAACTTAGACCAAGATAATTTAGACGTCTCAAATGCGGGATTACAGAACTTTAAGTGTCAGTCACTACATTTAGTTTAGACATTCCAGTTGTATTGATTTTGACGAGAAAAATACAATCTGTTCAAAATAACTGGCCATGCCTGGATTGAAATCGACGAATATAAGTCATGTTCCATAATTCTCAAGCTGTCAATTATGAGAAATGCCGTTTACTTGTGACAAATAGGAGTCACTTCATCAAAAGAGGCTGCAAAATTGAGTTTTTATATGCGTGTTCAGCATTACCATTTTTCTCAACTGCCACTGAAATGCCCTGGAGGCGCATGTTACATTTGCAAACCAAATCCGTGCTACCCAACTGTCCTGTAAGGGTTTTGTAGGTCTACAGTTCTATGGTACATCCTTTTGCGCTTTTGAGTTCAAAGAATTTGTTGCAAGCCTAGTTGCCAACGTGAAAGTTGAATCAATCCTATCTAACTGGCACGTGCCATCATATGCAACGTGAAAAAAAAGAAAATACTCATTGAAAAAATACCCACAACTTTGAACTGCTAAATGATTGTCATCAAAGTTATTAAAGACACAAAAATAGATAACTCTGAGTGCAAACTCCTTACATTTGTTAGCTCTCCAAAATTTGCAACTGTAATGACTGAAAAATACCCTGTCGCAAAACAATTACGCAAAACGTTTCCCTAGCCGAATGACGTATTGATCCATGGAAACAATTCAGTGCAAACTTCACAACAAAAAAAATGTGTGGCTTATGCTGTTTACGTTTACAGTAATTAATTTTCCATGAAATGAAAAGCTTCAAAATAATCCAAGTTTCGCTTCCATTATTGGGGGATTCAAGTTTGCTCCCTTAGCACGGAACACATGCCATATGTGGGGAAAATAGGACAGCCTCAAAACGACATGTGACCCTGTCATGCATGTCACTAGTCTTACTTCTCCTTTTGAAGCATAAAACAAAGCCAGGATTAGGCTTAAACATTGAGAGAAAATTGGTTCTTTTGAAAAGTGAATTTGTTGTTGAATAGAATGAGAGTGTGATTCATTATAGACTGACAATTTCAAATCACGCTGTCGCTTAAAGAACACGATGTCCGCGGCAACGACTGCAAACATAATATGCTGTCACTCGAAACTGATCTAGTTCCCGCACTTCAAACGCACCTTAGTTTTGAAAATCAATTTCAGATAGGTAAATTACGGGTGGGCGCTAGCCTGAGCTGTGGGCACTTAATTGAAAATTGTCGTAAGTTAAGGAGAACACTTAATACAGCACTGGGCCCATCTTCCAAAAAATTTCAAAGGCAGGGAAGAGGCACATACGTGAGTCGAATGGTTGTGGTAATAAGAAATCAAAATACTGCAATAACAAGAAATGTTATAATACAGCATTTTTGTGCAACAAACTACACCTACGCACGACTGTGTGGTGTTGTTACCACCTACCCTTTATAGCCGACCGGAATACAGGTATCTTTTTTTTCTAATTGGCTTATTTCAGCCAGAACAATATTCTTTCCAATTGATTAAAAAATCCGTGACGTTGTCAACTGATGTCTCGGGGAGTAAAAAATTGACAGGGTGTGTACGAAGAGAAGAATGAAAAGATTGCTCACAACTTCGTGTCTACTCGTCTTTTGCGATAAAAATAAGAGACGCATGTTGAAACAGGCTGTTACTTGACATCTACAAATCATGATCATCTGCTGGGACCTTGACCTTGCACGCAAACAACATGATCGACCAGTGTCGCAGTGCGATGTTATCAGGGATATTGTAATTGGATAATCAGGACATCTTACTTGAAAAATTAATATGTTTTTCCACCACAAAGTCTGTTACCGTAAGTTGATCGTTTAAGAATTATTGGAGACATCCCCGTTTCGTGACGTTTTATCACGTGTTCTGCCATGGTCCGGAACTTTCTTCTGCGAATCCAAAAATTTGCAAAAGTAGCCAAAAATACTTTTCCATGAAACGCGTTAAAGATCGATTCTGCACTGTCATGTTCACACGATATGTTTACAAATACAAGTGGTTGATACTGCTGTTCCGTGTTGTTCTTTTGAACTTGATTTGGCAACAGCCAAAATAATGGTCAGATCCACACGAGTTGCTTTATATTTACCTGGTATCTGCCGAGAAGTGTAAAAACTCAACTCGCATACATTGGAAATACCAGGTTGCTCACTAATATGAGCTGGCCAAAATCTCAGCTCGCATTTTCAAATTTCAGATCATAAATGCAACACATAGCTCATTACGTTGAGCGCTGCTATAGTTTTTGAGTGACTGGAATTTGATCGGCCAGTGAAACCCAACTTATTCCTAGCAGGAAAGAACAAGACTAAATGGCTGCTCTAGAAGACAGAGATGTCAACCGAGAATGTCGTCAGCGCCAAAGTTCTCTCTTATGGATAATACATATTACGTTGAACTCAAAATTCTTTGAAGAACGAAAACTTTTGTGTTTTTATTTTGACTGCGCCGATGTGGGTAAAAAACTGACCAGACAAAATCTGATAAAAGTTACACTCTTTCTTTAGTACACTAAATTATTTAGTTGTTGGAAAAAACTGGCATTCTACCACTACTCTGCCGCTAAAATTTTGGTACAATCTTTTGTGTCAGCTTTCGGGATCATAAAATATTGCGTTTTTTTTTCACCGATTCTTCAATCAACTGTTGTTCTTTCACGATGTTGCGTACGCGTTACAACAAGTTATCACAATTGGTTTCACTTCATTTTAAGGTTTTAGTATTTTAATACCAGCAAACCACATTTCAGAACAAAATTTACTGCTGCGAAGCTGTCATCATCTCCCGAGAGATGTTGCAAAACTTTAGGAAATGGTGCGTGCGCATGTCATGACTCACGAGCATACTGTTTACAAAACGGTGACATATTTTCTTCGTTACAAAAGGCAAAGAATTACACAAAAATGACATTTATAAGGTTGTTTGACCCCCCGATTTTGCATGTGTTGTAACAGTCAAAATCATTCGTCCTTGTGTGATAGTGTAATGACACCACCATAAATAGACCACCAAGCCCAGTAATTTTGCTTGGACCATGGTGGAAGCTGGTTGTTTAGGCTTTTGGTCATACAAATTGGCCGTACATTGATTGTAAGTACTCTCCGTGAGGCATAACAAGTGAACCTGTGCCGTAATAAAACACATGCACCCCCCCCCCCCCCCCCCNGTCTTTAGATCTACATGTTGATACTAGTTTCAACGTCGAGGTGACGAGCAGAAATACCTGGGATGTGTTCAATTTCGAAATCTGTCAGACTTCAAAACGCAGGGGTGCCTAGCTGTATTTTGACAAAAGTCTTCATACACATCATAGCTGGCTGGCTATCTCGGGCTCGGGCGGAACTGGAAGTGCGGGCCGTTATTTAGTGGATGAAACTGGTTCTCTAAATCATGGTCCATTATATCCGACTAGTGCTGAACTTCTTAAATTGTGTATAACTACAAATCATAGGGTTTTTGTGAAGTTTAAAAGAATACCCAAGTCAATAAATTACCTTTAATGTAGAGTGTTCTAAAACTTTTACGTCTGCCATCATTTGTTTTCACTGGAGCATTATGGGAAATTTGGAAATTAAAGCAATAAAGGAATATTTTGTCATCATCGGTCAACATTGGAGGGCTTATATACAAAAATTTGAAATTTATTTACAAAAAAAATGAGTAATTTCATTTATTGACTTACATTTATTAATTAATAGTGTGTGCGAAAACACGAGATTGGAGTGCGAGTCTGGTCGCGAGTGTCGCCGAGAGCGAGTAATTTTTGGCCTACGTTGAATTCACAGACGATTTCACAGATTCCAGTGTTTGTTGAATTATTTTTCACTACCCAACTATCCATTGGAGATCAACATTGACGCCGAGTGTAACTTATGCAATTATTTTTTACCCGATTTCTACCAGTGTCTTTGTTGTCTGAGTGGAGTGTGTTCGGCTTGGCTTCTAGACGTCTCGCACACTTCGGTAAAAAGGTATGATCTTTTGTTTTTTTATGGTACCGCTATTGATCAAGTTGTTTGATATAACTTTTAAATATTTGATTTCTAAACATTTTGGCAAATCAATTTTTAGAAAATACTAAATTTTGAAGTGATTTTAAGGTCATACGAACGCCGTCGCCTGAAAAGTGGCGTTTGACAATGTGATTGTGAATCGGCGGGAATAAAAGTTCGATGATGAATAATAATAAAAAGAAAGTTCAAAGAGTGGAAGTGCGTTGTTTAAGGTTTATTACACCTGGAGAGTTGTGCCAATTGTTTGGGGGTAATATAGTGTTAGAGTTGCCCACGAGACTAGCCATGGTTTTGTGTCAGAGTCTACCATTTTTCAGTGTGGTGAGTTGATTTCTTATGCAAATGACCCCCAGCAAACAACAAAAGTAGACCTAGTTCCTCATGTCAGTTTGTCATTCTTTTAATAGCTTAATCAGTGCCGAATCAAAGTTATTTCTTTTATTAAGTAAATGCAATCATAGTAGGCGATGTTTGTCATTTAAAATATTTATATAGAGAAGGGTAAATGACAGTAATGATGAGTTATTTGAAATATTACTGGTGAATAATTTACCCCCAGCAAAGGTGGAAGTAAAGTAGGTCATTTCCTTTGCTCTGTTGTGAGAGTTGTGGAGAGAAGCTGTGGTATTTACCATGTTGGTAGAAGTACATGTTTGTGTTTATAATTACCAATCATGGTTTATCTTGTTTTTAAACTTGAGTTTTGATTGGCTTTGAGCCTTTGAGGCAGTCAAATGTACTACGGTAAACCAAACTTACAGGTGAATAGCTGTTCTTGATCAATGCACAATGTTCTTTGCTCTGATGAGTATTTTCAATATATGGAATTGAATTGGATCATTTTCTATTTGTAGGATGAAACTTGTAACAATGTTGAACAGAATTCATTCTTGCTTTGATATATTGTGACTGCATTTCATCTAAGCAATAAAATATTTCATCAAACATGTTCTTCTTGGTAATCAGCTGAGAGTGATGGCCAAAACAAGTTTATGTTGCTTACTGTTGAACTTAATATTTATTAGATTTAAATGTCAATCAATGATATGGTGTTAGACAGCACCTAGAGTCTTATTTTTCCCCTTTAATTGTTGTCGTAAATTGTCAAGGCGCTTAAATTGGAAACTCAAAAAACAAGGTGGGCGTGAAACTGAAAATGCGAACTTGAAAGCAATTTTTCGCAAAGTTTTATGTGGACACAGTCAATTGTGTTAACACCCAAGGAGGTACATAGACATCACCTGCAAGAGTCTAATAAAACATTGGTGGACTATAGACAGTGTGGTAAGGGGCTTACCATCTAAATTGAGGTGATGGCATGACGTACTATGTAACTCAAATTTTTAAATTTTCCGAAACTTTATATAAGAATATAATTAGTTGGTCATGGTTGCTTTTACAGTTTCTTTTTTGTACAAAAGGAACGTATTTTCCTTGCCCGTGTAAGGCAAACTTCCACTGTTCCTCTGAAACTAATTGCTTGTTACTCAAAGATAAGCAAGTTGTGTATGTTTTGAAGCTAAAATTCTGGCGTTCACAATGACACAGGCAAGTCTCAGTGTATAAATGGTAGGGGGGTATTGAGCCTAGCATGGGTCTTTTCCCAGACAAGTAGTGCTGCAATCAAAATTTTTTTTAAAAATGTTAATTCATTTAATAGGCTACCGATGATTTGACCTACGATATGAGACAGAGGAAGACCTTCATTTAGAGGATGTCCTCTGACTGTTGTGACAGAAGTTAGGATATCCTGATAAAATACCGTAGTTCTTCACTTATTTACCACCCAATATGGGCATCAAGTGAAATTCTATTTTGTCAAATTTCTCCCCAAAAAAGATTAAGAAAATTTTGTTCTATTACCAGCAGGCTTTGTACTGTTTAGATGTTATAAAACAACTTTTGGTAAAATTTCCATTGTTTGCAGTAAAGTAAACAGTCTTTGAAATTTTAGAAAAAACACCGGTATACAATTTTTGGCAATTATTTGCGTGAAAAAAGTGGAAAATTACCGTAAGCAATTAGCATACTTTTTAAGAACTAACATTCAGATAAAACTAGTGTTCACAAAGATGGTTAATCATCTCTGTTGTATAATTTGTGGTGGGCGGCAAGTTAAGCATGAACCTTTAGCAGGACAAATATGGCAATCAAAATCTGTAAAAAAATTAACAATAGATTCAATGACGCTTGGACTGGTTTGACCTAAGGTATGAGACAGGAGACCTTCATACAGGATGTCATCTCACTGCTGTGAAGCAGGTTAGGTCTTCCTAATGTGGAAATTACCTTTAAACAGGACATGAAAGAGCATTACATTGTGTTAGTCCAAAATGTTGTAGTCATTGGAGTATTTCTAAACTTTGGACAGTAGTCTTTGTTGTCAGAGTTTGTTGTTGTCAGTTGCTATTGTACTCTGTTTTAAGTACATTTCTAGACATTTGGATAACACGTTTCAAGAACAGTCGGAAAAAGAAATTATGCAAATAATACACATTCGTATTTTGATTAGAAACCCAAATTCAGAAAGGCTATAAAACCTTGTCCGACCATAGAGACTCACTTTTGATTTAAAATGCAATTGATCTCCACGTGTTCCTGTGGGTGGAGTGTTTTCTGTGTTTGCTCAGATGTGACAGTTCATTATTACTGAAACCATACTTCATGCATAAAGTGATACACGGTGACAACTCAACTTGTAGAGCCTGGTCTCAAGTAGTAACAAACTGTTGCTCCTTTCCACACCCAGAAAGCATCTAATTTTGTTAGGGGGCAATTTGAGACCCATTGCGTAATAGGGAGTAGTCTTAACCCAAAGTTGCTTTTTTGCATTACAAGTGATGCCTTTCTAACTACTTTATATCAATTAGTTGATAAAAACTGGTTGGATGCAGTGTTCTCCATGACCTGTTTTAATGGCAACTCTTCCGACACACTTGATTGAGTGCCTCGCGCATGACCTGCGTGAAAAAAGGGTCACCGTCATTGACAATGTCACTCCTGCTTTAAATTAGGTTGAAATTAAAAAAACAGTGGCCAGAGCCCATTAAAACCCAATAAAGGCCTTGTGGTTAACAAAGCAGGTACACTTACAACTGATGTCTTTTTCACCATAAACATGCATAGGTGGATTTAGGGGGGGGCAGGGGGCTCGGCCACCCCCCTCCCTTGGCTGCCGCAAAAAAAAATAAAACAGCAAGAGCATAGGGAAATGTTGAGTTTATCAATTAACCCCGGTAATTAACATTATACGGCGGAAACAAGATTTAAATGTGTGCAGTTTTAGTGTGTTTGGAGGGGGGGTTGGGGGCTCATATCCAATTTCAAGTGTCAAATTTGGAACTCGGCTCAATCGTAACGAAATGATATCCCAGACGACCGGCAGTGGCGCTGCGCACTACGACTCCGTTTCCATCGTCTGCTTCACTGTGAAAATTACTTCATTTTTTAAAGTAAACGGAATCTGAGTGACGATGAAAAAACAGAAGCTGCTGGTAAGATGTAAGTTTTAATCGAAGCCTTAGTGAATCACTCAGAAACTCATAATTCTCTCTTTGTAAAACCTTAACTTAAGACGATTTCCAAAGCAATCACGTCATTAATGCCAACACAAAAAAAAAACGGATTTGGTCTATTGGTGAATTGAAGACTATTTTAAATACAACAAATTTGTTACGAACTGATTGCACAAAATATAAAAAGTGTAATAAGCATTACAAAAAGAAGTAGGTTTGTCGCGCAAACGCTGTGGACCATAAACAAGTAGGTCTCTTATTATTAAATTTAGAGTGAAATCGTGGTGGTGCAGTGGTAAAGCACGCGCACTATGTGGTAAATGCAGTTTTTCAGGTTTGACACGTTCCCCGTTTTTTTTCTTGGATAATACTTCAGGAATCGAGGAAAATGCTTGATCTTTAGAGGAAAAAATAGAAAAATTTTCCTGGGCTGGTACCCCCCTCCCGATCTCCCCCCATTTGGTGCTATGCGCATCTAATCGTGCTTTGCAAAAATGTTGCCCCCCCCTTGTGATATCCTAGATCCGCCACTGACATGGCTACTCCCATGTTTTGTGGAGTTCACTCAATGGGAAAGCGGCCATGGCAACTCCTCTCAAAATAGGTTGATTAATATGCAGTTGTTCCACTCTGCTACAGCGAGAAACGTTGTCTTCACTTTTACTGGAGTAATCTCTAGAGTTTGCAACATCAATCGCTACAGGCCGAAATAGACATCCTGATAGGTCTCTGGAAGGACAAGACGATAATATTAATCCTTGATGGCCTGGAATTATTCATCTTAAAAAATGATGGGAGAACTGTTTATTAATCTCAAATCTTTTCCTCACTATTCGAGAATATTAGTGCCATCCACACGCAGAGCAATTTACTCCTGGAATGAGTTGTTGCTAGGATTTAGGGATGTGTGGATGCTATTTCAACTGGTGCAACTTTGTGACAAATTATTCTACCTTGTCAAGGTAGGGTAACTTGTTCAAGACAGGGTAACTTGCTCCTCTTCTAATTGCTGTTTGTCCGCAAACCTGGGACAAGACGGAAGTAATTATCAGCTGTGGTTACCTACAGACAGGTCTTCATTTGTTTGTTATTAATGCATCAGCTGTTCATTGTGATGACAACTTCCATCTTCCACTGCTTATCAGATATGTGTGTGGACGCTCCACTTAAAAGTGCCATTTACACTTACAAAGTTGACACGGATCAGCTGACACGGATCAAGTTGTCCCAGTGTGTAAACGGACTGACACAGAGCAAACTGACACCACGGTGACAAATTTTTGCCATCCGTTTGTGAGGTAGAGCAATTTGCACCCGAACATCTTGCACCGTGTCAGTTATAAGTCTAAACGCGAAATTGGAGCAAGGATGGAATTCGGATAGACCGGAGTTCTAATGGGATTGCGACATAGCTGCAACTGCAAGTAGACTTGCACGCACTTCAGAGAACATTAGTTGGTGCGCGCGCTTGTGGCACGTTTGTTGGCATTCGTACCGTTATGGTGTTTGGGTTTTCATTTATGGAGAATTGTGGCATGCACAGAATGGTTAATGTTCATGGTTTAGGAAAAACTGTTCAAAGGTATGACTTTACACATAATGCATCAGACTATACAGAATTAAAACAATAAATGTATCATACAGAACCGACTTCAAAGAAGTCACCTTTTCAATCTTATGGCAGTGGTCATTTGTTGACCTGTGTGACGGACACTACTGACCACCAATGTATTGCGGGTCTTCTTCTTGTTTTCCAGAACTCTAGAACTGGACTAATGTCGCGTCATGCCTACGACATGTGGTTTTCCTAACTGCAAGTTTCGTTCGCGCTACCGTGGCTCGGAGGACAATCGGCACTTCTATCGTGTACCCAAGAAGCCAGCTGTACTGCGTAAGAAGTGGCTTGAAGCTATCGGAAGAACCGAAGAAACCATTGTGAACCAGGTGCGAAGACGGCTTGATGTAGTTTGTGTTGAGTCCTAAGTACTGAGTTTATGAAGTGAAGGAAGGCAACATGTTTTCATAGTCGTGCTGACTGTCAACGTCGTTTACTGTAAATTGCAAAAGGTGGCGATACTTGACATTCTATAGCATTGCCTCCAAGCTGTGAATGTTGCTGTAAAAATTGATGTTCTGCTAATATAATATACGGTAAACAATTTTTTATTTAGCTCACTATAAGGCAGAGAAGTGATGTGATTTTTCTCACGAAATTTGTAATTAAAAAAACAGAATCTGAATTGACATTTTCACTTGAACATTTTAATATTGTTTGTTGTGTACAACTGCCATAAAACTTGAGCATTTTAACAGTGTAATCGGACGCAGTGTAAATGAATTTTTTGCCATTAGCACAATATTTTTTGAGAGTAAAAGAACAGGCCAGTAAGTACAACGTATTACTTCAATACTTCGAGAGGTCAGTTGCACTGTCAGCTGCTTGTAGCTTTCAAAAGCTACCTTTGCTCTTCGTCTTTTATTTGTTCCCCTAAATATTACTTGGTACGAAGTCTTTCATTTTCTGGATGTGTTCTATACTTTCAAAGTTGTTTTGTCACTGATAGGTGGCGCATCTGCTGTCTAACTATTTAGTCGATGCTTTTTGTTTCATTCAATAATCTTTAATTGTACAGTGTGCACTAAGCATCAACAGACATTTTCATAAACACAGTGATAGAATTGTAGTCCTGGCACTTTTAAGTTGACTCTGTTGTAACAAAAATATTCCTGTTATTGAGTAAAGATGAACAGATAAATCAAATTGCTGCAAAACATGTGGAACAAATTTTGTAGTTTGTATAGAAAGTAATAACCCTGGTTTACATTATTGAAAAATAGAAGTCCTGTCGTTTTATGGTTAAAAAAATCAGTTTAGGATACGAAATGATGAACAAGAATTTTTAAATAATGCAATTTCTCGTGTGAAATTTTACTTTGCTCTTATCTTCGTTTGTAAAGTATACTTGTCGCCAAAGATTACGTTTGGGAAATTTTTAGAATTTGGTGTGGCGTAGTAAGCTTCTGGGAAAAAATGGCAATTATAGTGATATTTTTTTCCCAAATTTAAGGAGTGTTGCAATATTTTTCGTCTCCTTGACTGTGACCTATTGGCTGGAGATCAGAAGTCCAGTGGATTTTTACAGCGACTGAGCGGGGATCCACGATTGTCTTTTAGGTACAGAGACTGGGTGACTGTAAAATCACAAATTTTTCAAATGTCACGTTCTTTTACCTGAAAGGTGCCGTGAACTTGTCTTCCACCGAAGAGATTCAAGTCGTTGTACATATACAACTAACCTGTTTGAGTAAGAAACAATCCGAAACCAGTTTTGTAACAGTTGATGGTTATTTTTTTAGAAAAAGTGGTCTAATATCAACTTTGTTCAACAAAAGTCGATCACTTTTCAGCTTTCTGACATACATGCTCTTAGCTTAGCTTAGCTTAATGTAAACCCGTTCTTTCCCAAGAAAGACCATCGGAACTGAAGTTAACTCTTGTAGGTTTTCAGTGGTGTACTGTGTGAGGGTCTTGTTGGAAGTCAGTGTTACCACTGAAGAGATCGTCCCTATGTTAATATCATTTGAATAAATACACAATGCACTTTCATATGGACTTTCAGAATCAAGTCCTGCATTGATTCTGATCTATGTACTGTTCACATCTGCCAGATCAAATCTGTAGCTATTGCTTTGTCATTTTGTTGTTAACCCTTTCAATTTCTGTGTCCAGAGCTCTCACCCTGCTTTCCACATCAGTGTTTGCCTAGATCCCAAGTTTCAAATTGTGACCGTAAGCCATCAACTTGTGTTTGTTAGAGAGGTATGACATTCTGTCTTACAATACTTAACAACTGGCCTTCTAATTGGGCAATATATAATGTGACACACAACTCTTAGCATTGTGGGCGCACAAAGGCTACTTTCACTTGGCCCAATTTCATTTTCTGTTATGCAACAGCTTTTGTCGAAATGCGATATCTTTAGTTTACAGAAATTTTGCAATATTGGGAATCGTTTGAATATAGCATGAGATTGGAAAATAGCTATTTTAGGAAGAGCATCGGAATACTATTGTCTGAAGTATTTAGTTTGTTTTTTGTATTTAATTGTAAAGTACCAGTAGTATTCTGGCAATTAGACTGTCTAAAATAAATTACGGTAACGGTGTTTTGATGTTCAAGTGGACATTTGATCCTAAAGTAATAATCAAATTCATCATGCTTTCTGCGAGCTCAACTGTATGTTTTAGTATCGAGTGATCCATTTGGAAAGTATTCCTGAAGAATAGTGACTTTTAAACTCAGAGCTGATTTGCACACTGGAACGACATTGACCATGAATCAAGATTTCACCAGCTACCTCACATATATGTGGTGTCAGTCATTTCTGGGTTGCTCCACACATTCACCAATCACGCTGCTCTTGGTGTCGCTCATCTTCGTGTTGTCCCGCCCGTCTGCCAGTCATGACTGCCCATTGTGCCAGTCTTCTGTATGTTGCCCACCCCCAAGCCAGCCGTGACCACCCCTTTGCTTCAGACTGGCATGTGATCGTTGTTGCATGATTGATAACCATCACGTCGCATGTCTTTCTAGGTGCCCTCGTCTGTGTTGTACTAGGTGACACCGAATCCTTGTAAGGTAAGTGTTGCCGGTGATGTGTATGTCACGACAGGTACGTGGAGGTAGACATATTTAGATGTGAGCATGTACTAGTGTGAGTGTGGAAATGTGTGCGCGCGTGTGGGTGTGTGTGCGTGCGTGTGTGTGTGTGTGGATGGGTTTTGCGCTTCTTAATGCAAGCATGTTGCGTGTGTGCGTGTACGGGTAGGTGCTTTTTCCTATGCTGTTGTCTTAAGTAAATATTTTAATTCTAAATTCTACAGCTCGCCATCTAACCACTAAATTTTCAAGTCGGCTGTTGAGATATGAAAAAGGCATAACGTTGTGTACTCTGAAATGTGTCTGCCATCTCCAATGTTACTGTACATAGTTGGAGTGATGTTTTAACTTAAAGAAAGTTCATGACTAGTTTCTAAATTGACCTGCTTTCGCTGGTAAATTGCCGAAATCAAATATTTGGTCAATTTGTGACTACGAGGTTTTTTTTTGTGTCTCATCCATTGCTTCGGTTTGCCTGGCGTGTTCTTAATCAACCTGTGAATCTGAACCTTTCTTTACCTAGTGTTGTGTCCATATTCTTGTTGCCATGGCAACAGCACCAGACTGGTGTTGTCGAAGCATGGAACTGCACCAAGCTTTGCTTATTTCTTATCGTATGAAAAGTTAACTTAGCTAGAAGTTTACAGGGTGTTGTTGGTTTTTAACACTCGGGTTTGTTTCATTGAGGTTTCTCATGGTGTTCTAGCAATAAAAATTGATTATTGTAATTTCATTTAATAACATGCATTGGTCCACCAACTGTTCGTGGCTGTGTAGATTTTTTTATCATAGTCCATGTCTTGAATCAGTTACTGGGTGAATCAGTGTTCGCACCAGGATTAAATTCGAGCACAGTGGAAACTACGGAGATCTGTCGAATGCAATGTTCAGCGAATTCTCAAAGCAGAGACCACCGTGTTCTGTGTTTTTGATTAAAAATTTGCTTGGAGAATTAGATGATAATGAAGTAACAATTTCATTAGAAATGGAAAGTTTCAGACAGCAGTGGACACTGGGCTGAAGACTGTGACAGTAGTGACTTGACATTTTACAGGTTAAGATACTATACAGTCATGATTGATATGACTATTAGTCAAAATTGAGCACGGTGGTCAAATTTGAGCTTACGCTCAAAATTTGAGCTCTTCGCGCTCAAAAAGCTTGGTGAGAATGCTGATCTTATTTGAAGTATCAAAACTCCCATTGATTGGCAGTCGTTTTGTCAAGTTCAATAACAAGAGCAAAGACATTGCGTCTTATCCTGTGAAGATTGCCAGTGACTGGTTGCATGGAGCAGTCCAACTGTTCCATTTTGTTTCCTCACTGAATGTTTCTATCAGGGTGTCCCTCTTTTACTTAAGACATTTTCTAATAAACTGAGTATTTATTTTCAATAATATTAATAATTCAATCTATAGTTTACTCGTGGTGCGAATCAATGCTAAAACTTGATATAGCAAGGAAGATGAAATAGGATAAGGAAGGACAATCGGTGTTTGAACAACGTACACAAATTCACTTAAAATTAAAGAAACATGGCGGTGTCTGTAGTGGGACTGTTACATGCAACCGGCCGTTGGACCCCTCATAGGTTGCTGTCAGTCTTTCTATTTTCCTCAGTTACGCGTTTGCTCTGGACACTTTCACGGCGGAGAGAAGAAAGAAGGCGACGTTCCAATCCCTGACCCCGACCTGCACCCACAGATCAAGATTGACCTGCCCAACTCAAAGCATCACATGGACAGGGGAAAACCCAGACTCACACTTCCTGTTGTGAAGAGGCCTCGCTACGACAACCCTGCCGCAGCTAGTAAGTTTGTGGCATATCACGCTGGAGCAAAGGCCAAAATTCTTCAACTAAAACAGCAGAAAAGCGAGTTTGTAATGCAGTATCTGATTGCAAAAAAAAATATTAACTTCACGTGGTTCCTATTATTGTTGATTAAAATTATTATGAAACCTTGAAATTGTGTGGAATGCAGTATCAAACTATTATACATTAGGGGATATATTATCTGTGATATCTTATCAGTTTTATTGGTCGGCATACCTACACGTAAGAAACTCAGTGATCAATAGTTGTGTGTCAGTAACAAGAGGCTGCGAGTTTGATCCTCACTCGGGCTGTGGTGTGTTTGGATGCAGTACTTGATGCTTAGCGCTTGACGCATTTGGCGACTTGGCGAAAATCCCAGGTCACTAAACAAAATCTCAGGTTGTCAAAACTCGCGTCGAAATCATCGACTAAAAATCAAAAAGGTCATGCCGTACTCCATTCTCAGAAAATTATGCTAACCTCTTCTCCCCATAAACAGTAAAAAATATGCACCATTCATTCTCTAACTCAATTGATCTTGCTAGCAAGGAATGCAGATGATTGCATACACTGGAGGCGCATGTTTCATGGTCCGATCTTGCCCGATTTTTGCTAAACAATTCTTACTTACTGATTTCATGAAATAAATGGAACACTTGTGAACCAAAGTAGGAAAACTGTTTGTAATTCAAAGTTTGGAACTCACCACAAACTTTGAAACAAATTTTAAGAGAGTTATTGTCCCACTTTGATACTTGCTGTGGTGACTTCGGATTTTTCCCAGGTCACCAAACAATCTGAGGTCGCCAATGGGTCATGTTGGCATTTTCAATGCATCTTTGATTTGATTTTTGAGGAGCCACATTTTCATGTGTGATTTCGTCTACCATAGTGTGTTACAAGAATAGTGATTGGTCTGAAAGGCTAGACTGCATTTCAATTGAACCAGCTGCTTTACATTGTCATTGTGGTAGAATCTGATAAGAATTTTTGAAGATAAACTAAGTGATGTGATCAGGACACAATTTTGATGTCCCCGTTGACCTGAGATAAGCAGTCACGGTCCGTCTATGAATATTGTTTATGCACCAATGAGTTAACAAGTACTCCTTAAATTATCCCTTGGGCAATGGTGGAATCCGCTTATAAAATAGCCCGAAATTTTTTCTTTAAGATTATAAAATGTGAGTGTAAAAGTATTTACCCTGTCTGTGTTATTCTAGTGGCTGTCCGACCACCCATCCCTAATGGACCAATGCATCCACGGCCCCTCATCGCTCTCCTGGATGGACGCGACTGCTCCATTGAGATGCCGATACTGAAAGATGTCGCTACTGTTGCGTTCTGCGATGCACAGTCGACAACGGAAATTCACGAGAAGGTACAAAACTTGGTATAATTCATACAATTTCTGCAAAACAGCCCCTCTAATACACGCTTTTTTTCAGAACATTTTCCAAGTGTAGGCCCGTAGACCTTTTTCGAAGACACAGTTTAAAGTTTCTGCTTGAGTGAGGGGGGTGCTCACAGATTTGTTTGCATTAAAGGCAGATGTCACTACTTTATAGTAGGGCTGAAAGGATTAAGAGCCATTATATGAAAACTGTTTTGTGGCATTGTTTTTTCTGTTCATTACCAAATCTTCTAAACTTAAAACTAAACATTGTTCTCACCGGAATGAAAATGTATAATTAGGTTTTACCATTCATTAGCAGCTGTTAACTTATTTTACTTCTGTGTAGTTCTGGTGAATGACTAGATGGTGCGCTAACAACTTTCTGATTATGAAATTCCCGTTAAGTCAAGACAAATACTATTGTCCGGATGAGGTGGCTTTATAGAACTTTTTAATGTGGACATTTCCAATGTGACTATTGAAAAACTGCCATTAAAGTAGTGCCATCCTGTGGTTCTCTACGTTACCTAACATAACTGTTCAGCTAAGTACGGTATGGTTTTGTGACAAGTAATTTAAACTTTACTTTTCTGGGTTGCTTTGAAATTTGTCAAATATTTCAATCTTTGATACCAGTCCCATGTGACTAGTCACTTTCATGTCACCAAGTCTCGTTCAAAGTTTGGTTTTTGATAGCAATTTACTCAGGAAACGTAGCTTTGACATGCCCTCAAAATCTTTTATTGTGATTTCAAATTCGTACACGTTGCAGTGGTTTTATGAGAAGTTGACTAATTTATCAAACTTTTGGCTCAGTTGAAGTTTTGGCCAAAATCCAGATGGGAATCGGAAGGAAAACGACACTAAAATCTTTTGAAAATGAGCCAAAAATGTTTGCTTCAGTATTAATCCCCGACAAACTTTTTTTAAAAAATGCAATGGTTTTGCACAATTCTAATCTGTTAATCTTCCACGTAGGTGCTTAATGAGGCAGTTGGCGCCCTCATGTGGCACTCGATCACATTGAACAAGGAGGACCTAGAGAAGTTCAAGAGCTTGCGCATCATTGTGCGTGTCGGCAGCGGCGTTGATAACATTGACTTCAAAGCTGCTGGCGAGATGGGTAAGAGGGCACGTGATACACCAGTCTGGGCTCGAGTCTAATCTTTGTACTTGATGTCAAACTCAAAATTATTTTTGCCATTTTCTGCTCTACTTTTGTGCGACTTCAAGATAAGGATTTATTAATCAGGGCTTGGAATTTTCCGCGCAAACGCGGATTTGTGCTTTTTTCAAATGTTCTGTCCGCGCATTTTATTATATTTCCGCGGATTTGATATAAAATTTCCGCGGCAAATTCCTTTTTTACTGCGGCGTTGCCGACGACGTTCACCTCGAAAAGCGGAGGTTGCTCTTTATGTTTCGGAGGAACGTAAATTGTCAACATTGCCGGGGCATTTGGGATAGCGTGGTGGGATTTTCAATGGCGCCCCGTGTGATTGTAAACCGCGGTGACAAATACTACGGCTCTGCAGCCAAAAATGAGTGGCGGTGGGAGTGGCGGAGTGAATGGACGAGATAAAAAGACGCAGACGCATGCTACTGATGGTGGTAACGTTTTTTTTTTTTTAGTCCTACCGATTTTTGTCGGCGAAAGGTTCACATCGACTATTTCAAGGCTGCGTAGCGCGCATGTTTTGGGCCGTAAAAGTTTCCGCGTTTTTTGTCGTTGGTCATTCCAAGCCCTGATTAAACTGTGCTCGTATATTACAGTTTACGCATACGTGTAGCCACCAGGAGACTGTGTGGCCGGGTGGTTTCAACTCCAAGCTCCCGTTTGGTTGACGCGGGTTAGAATCGTGGCTTCACTGGACTTGATGCTTAGATAATTAAGTGCAAACTTATGATTAGTTGGTTATCCATGTGAGCCATTCTATAGTCTAGCGGAAAAATAATAGACACTTATCTTGAGTTTGCTCAAAATAGAATAGAAAATGACAAAAATAATTGTAAGTAAAAAATAGACCTGTACCTTGGTGTCTTGTCTCTTGTGTTGGTATGTTTTTCTCTCATTGCTAGGTGTGTTGACTACGGCATTCAAAGATGTTGGCAATATGCGACTATGTGGTCCATGTTGCTTTTTTGCACACACCCAGTTAAGTTTGTTAACAGGCTTCTCAAACAACATGGCTCTGACACTTCCAAACATAGCTCACAAACCTGTAAATTTAGTTCACTGGCTTGGACAGCGCTCACAAAACACAGCTTACGTGCCCAAAAATTGCAGCTTCTTAGCCGCAATCACTCCTCCAGCACTTGTAAACATGGTTCACGAACTGATCCTTAGTCGTGTGAGTCAGTGAGCCATATGCTTGAGTGCGTAAATTGTATTTTATGAGTGCAGGTTCGTGCTTGAGAGCCAGTGAGCTGTGTTTACAGGTCGACAACCTGTTTTCATGAGTGTATGAGCCGTGTTTATGAAGTGGTGTGTCTAATAATTTTTTCATTTATTTGTTGCAATTTTTCAAACCTATTTCAAATTTGTGCATGCTGGTGTTTCAGATAATCTTGTCACAAAATACATAAAGCTTCTAGTACTGAAAACTTCATAACGTTAAACCCTGTAAATGATTTGCTAATATTGCGTGACTTTTGAGTGAGGAGTTGACAACAAATCTTTGTATGACGAGTTGATTTTCTGATGGCTCTTTCTCAATTCGCAGGTATTGCCGTGTGCAGCGTTCCAGGATATGGCGTGGAGGAGGCCGCGGACTCCACTCTGTGTCTTATTCTCAATGTTTACCGTCGCACGTACTGGCTAGCCAACATGGTACGCGAAGGGAAGAAGATTGGCGGACCCGAGGCAATCCGCGAAGCCGCACAGGGGTCAGCACGCGTTCGGGGTGACACACTCGGCATTGTGGGACTTGGACGCATCGGCAAAGCCGTGGCCCTCAGAGCTAAGGTGTTTGGCTTCAACGTTATATTTTATGATCCCTACTTGCCTGATGGAATAGAAAAAGCTTTAGGTAGGTTATGGTAATTCTGCAGATTTTAGTGTTACTATTAGCAAATATCTTTCAAATATAATATGCAGGTTAGCTGTAGACGATAAGTTGAATATTTTGTGAAATGTGGACTTGTTATTTTATAATTATTGGAGTCTACCCATTCACAGTCTGTTAACTTATAAGCTAATGCCAATCAATTAAAAGTGAAGTATTGTCTGATGTTTGGCTGTAGACCACTGGGGTGCACTGCAGATCAACAGTCTGGGACCTCATCATCAAAGCTGACTCAAGTCCCAGGCTTTTTTAACCTTGTGGGCCTGTTGCAGGCTGCCTCAGTTAGTCGGATATGCTTGTGCTCAAGTTTAGAAATTACTGTATTAGGTGATCTCACTGTGTGGCGTGCGTGCCCTCTATTGTATCTACAGAATTGCCACGCCATTAGGCCCATGGGCATATGTGCGAAACTGCATTTATATGCAAAATTTAGGCGCATCCGTCAATATGCGAACAACTTGGATAAAAAAAGACCGCCAAAAAAACATCATTTTGGATATAAGCCCATCGACTAAAAGGGACAGCAATACGGTACTATTTACCAATACGCCAAGGAACTTCAAAGATAGAGGGGTAAACGTAAAAAGTTGCCATCAGAAATAGCAGTGGTAGTTAAACAGGGTGTGCTTATATGTGAATTGACATATTATGGGCCTATGCAGGGGACATTAGCAGGTCTTATATGCAAAACTTAGCCACGTGCACCAAGAAAGGCCACAAAAAAGCATTATTTCATATATAGGTCCAAAGGCGCGGCAATACAGTATTGATATTCTAAGGTCGTTCATTTTTGTTTTTGTCATTAACAATATGCATGTGTTGAAAAGTACTGTCTTGTACCAAGTCAACTGTTCTTTATTTCTCTGAGGAATGGTCTTCCAGGCATCACACGCGTGTACACACTGCAGGACCTGCTGTTCCAGAGTGACTGTGTCACACTACATTGTAATCTGAACGAGCACAACCACCATCTCATTAACGACTACACTATCAAGCAGATGCGACCAGGTGCGTCCTGTCCATAGATATAGGCACAGATTGGCCATCATGTTGCTTTGTAGACATAAAGCAGTGCAGTTATTTTGTTGTGTGGAACTGAGTGTTATAGTCTGTGCAAGCTGCTGAGCTAAGAAGAGGCTCTAACTTTGAAATTCTTATGTTGTTTTTGATTAAATGGCACCAAGATGCTTGTGTTTTTGTACTCACTTTCGAATATTTTAAAATTAAAATGAAAATCCTCTTACCGTATTCGCCGTAATAACCGCCGAGGACGCTTAGAAAAGTTTGTTTCGGGGGGGGCGCTTAAGTCCATAATTTAAGTATCCTGCTAATAATGCTAAGCATATTTTTGTTGTTATTGTCAGTATTTTCCATTTACTATATCAAGGTCCCTTATCTGTCTACAAACTCGCCGGTTTGTTTACAGTGACATCCAGACAACAATACGGCGCCACGTGCTTTCACATCTATTGTAGAATGTCGTATCTTTCTATTTATCTATGGTTCCGTTTTCTAGAGTGCGTTCACTACCCCTGAGGATATCGAACAGTTTGTCAGAAATGGAGCACTGAAATTCACCCATTTCAGCCAGAAAAGTCTTGGCTGTCCTTCATTGTTAGCCATGTTCGAGGTCAATTACTAATCTGTTGCATTTCTTACTGGGGACTTTTTAAGTCATGTTAGTGCTTACTAAGTTAACTATAAAAGATTAAAAATGGTACAGTAATGATCAAATTTTGTGCTTCATTATTATGCACAGATAATTTTTAGCTCATATTAAGAATTTGCATGTTAATATAGCCTAGTCTAGGAAGTCAGTCAAGTGTGTAGTTGTATCTTCCAAAAATACATAAAATTACACAAATCAGATCATTAAGCTCGTTTGACATGGTCGATAAATGTGAGTTCATTTCTGTTCAATGCACTTGGTCAGAGTATCTTGTCTGATTAGTGTATGGTTATGATGGTATGCAAGAAGACTAACGCAGCAGTTTATTTGACTGCCCATGAAGTCAATTGACAGAAGTGTTCAGTGACTGGACTTCAGTAAACTACACTCTGTAAAAATAGTAGCTGAAAATCAAATGCTGGTCCCAAATTTTAACTCACATCAAGCTGCACATCAAAATCTGAGTTCTAGCAGGACTTGGAATTTTTCTCGTTTAGAGGATTTCTTCTTTTTTGGTTTCAATTTCCTCTTATTTGATTTCTTTTGTATTATTGTTTTGACTTTATTCATGAAAAAAAAGTTTCTTGCAGTTAAATTTTACAACACAAGAAATATTTCTATCACATGACCCTATCTTTTTGTAGAGTTATGTATCACCTGGAAAAGTTTCCTCTTTTTTTCTCATGAGTCACTCCAAGCCCTGTTCCAGACCAATTCAGAGGCACTAAAATTAGACCATAGGCACGTTCAGAGGTGCTGTGTACTAGCAAATGAAAGCTAGTGAGATCCTTTGCTTTGTTCGTAATGCATGACAACATTCTGGTGAAGGCTTGTGTGATCTCATACAAATTGAAACCCAATTGACGGCATATTCGTTGAGATTTGTCTCGGACAGGAAGCAGTATTATTGAGTGTGTCCTCTAGGTTGATTTTCTGTCGTATCAAAGGTACCTGATGGGATGGTTTTCTTGCACCTCTAATGTGTGTGTGTGTGTGTCTTTGTTGCAGGTGCCTTCCTCATCAACACAGCCCGCGGAGGTCTTGTAGACGAAAAGGCCTTAGCCAATGCCCTTAAAGACAGCAGGATCCGTGCAGCAGCACTTGATGTACACGAGAATGAGCCCTTTACGTTCGCTACCAGTAAGTCATGAGAGCACGTGTTCATTAATGGGGTTCTCTGTTGTTGTGTTGAATATGGGATTGAAAGTAATGGTTCTTCTCTTGGGAGGGGCTTTTCATTCTGTATTGTTCCCATCCTGTAAACACTTTATCCACTTCGTATAATATATTCTGTTTCTGTTTCTGTGGTGACGTCAGAGGGTAGGCACTGGGATAGTATCTGGCCCTCCTCCTTCCAGTATCGCAAGCAATGTAAATTTGGAGATGCAACCAAGTTCGTGCTGGTTACACACTCTTCGATCTTTTCCCCTGATACGAGTTTTTGCTGCATCTCCGTATTGCCATCCTCGCTCTAT
>NMRA01000092.1:1020517-1039897 GCA_002633005.1 Phoronis australis
GTGGTGAAGAGACCATTAATAGAGCTGAACAGAGGGATCCAGGAATCTTTCACATGACCAGTTTTTAGCCTGCTAATGAGGCTGAGGGAGTTTGTAAGTAGAAATGATCTGTCTGCAGGTGTTGTGTTCTGTGAGCACCAGACTAGGGCGTCTTCATATGCTTCATATTCAGCTCTAAAAGACGAAGATTTTCCAACCCGTGCTGCTGACCATTCGAAGAGGCGTTGACCCTCGCGGGTCCTAGCAACTGCTGCCCAAGCCGTAGTGTCACCTCTTAGTGAGCCGTCCGTTGCAACTATGATTGTGAGAGATGTGTTGGTAACAAGAAGGGCATGGCTTACGTACTTTACTAGCTAGTAAACATTAATTTATTATTACGTCAGCCCTCATTTCTACCAACTTCCTAGATGGACAGTCATGAACTTTGGCACTGCAGAAACTCACCTACAAAGGAGCAGATGGCATCCACCCACTCACAGTGATGTCTAAATGTTGTACCCCCATTCTGATGTTTTGACCTCCACCTTTCTTAGAATCTAAAATTGCTAGTGGGTGATTCCCTCCTACCCTTCCATGAATTTGCAGGTCCCTTGAAGGATGCCCCCAATGTGATCTGCACACCACACTCGTCCTTCTACAGCGAACAAGCCATGACTGAGTTGCGAGAGATGGCGGCGGGCGAGGTGCGGCGTGCCATCCTAGGCCACATACCTGACAGTCTACGGAACTGTGTGAACAAAGAGTATCTTCCACAAGGTGAGTGGTGTTTGGTGATGGTGGTGCTCCGAATCTGTTTTCTGGGCTTGCCCTACTTTGGTTTGGGAAATATTTGATCCTTTTCAGATGAGGTGACAGTGTTGCAGCAATTGGTGAGACTTTTCATTTACGAATTGTATTCCGAATGTGTCTCTGTTTTTGTGTGAATATTGGGCTTTGCAGAATTTTCACATCATAATTTTGTTTGGTCTGAAATTCTGAGAATTGGATAAGAGCATATTTTGTACCCATAAATACGATTAAATTTTAACTCTTCTGTGAAGTCGTATTACATAATTATTGGAATTTATGTGATATCCCACTTCAAATTAAAATTGCATCAGAGCCTTTCATTTGCTTGACTCAGTAGCCTTTTATTGATTTCAGTCTATCCAGACAGCATGAATGGCTCGAGTGCATTTCCATACAACCCGATGGCTGTCCACTCAACCACCATGGAGGGACACGGGCCCATCGGCCATGCCCACAGTACCCTGGGTGATCAGAACCACATGAAGTCCGAGGGGTCTGAGGTCCACTGACGTCCAGCACTGCTGACAGTTCGTTAGTGACGGATGAGCATGAGACCACAGCTTCACTAGAGAGAGAAATTGTTATTTTGATAGAAGTCAGAATGAGTGAGAAGAGAAATGTTTTGACAACACTGGTCACGTTTAACGTGTTTATTAATTCATGTGCACTCTGTTGTTGGCAGTTGCCATCTGCTGAAACTAAGGGTAATGGCATACATACAGAAATTTCTAGAACTGTGACCAGGGTTATGTTATTTGCAAGAGATTGATGACTATTTTGATGAAAAAAATGCTGCTGGCAAGCCTATTGGGGTCAAAAATCCCAGATCATTTCCGTACAGATTTTTGGACTAACCAATGTTGGGTAGTGGAGGCCAGTTAGACAGAGTGCTACTTATAGTTACACCATAACGAGTCATGTGCAGTCAGGGTGTATAGTATGTTTGGTTGTGTAGGTATGCCTGTCTTACCTTCACTGGACATGTCTCACATTCAGTGATGACACTAGCTTAAAAACCAGCCTGGACCCCCTATCCCCACTAGCGTGTTACATAGCATCAGCAAACATTGAATGTGATCGTGTATTATCTAGACATATTTTTCCCCATATGACCCATACGCTTGACTGTTTAAGTGTGTTTTATGACATAGCTGTTTCTATGCAATAAGTCGTAAGGAAAGAATACTGTTGTGCGTATTCTCCAGAGTTCAATAAAAGAATGGGTTTAATCACTATCGAAACCGTGTTTGGTCGCTATGACAACGTTAGTAGTTTGGATCCTAGTGCACATGTGTATAGTCAGCATGTCACGTGATTCAGTCAATGAAGGGGAGACCGGAGAGGCTACGTGGAATTTAAACGTAATTACGCTTCAAAGCTGTTCTCAAGAAGTCATTTTTTTATATTTGATAGCTTGCTTCTTAGTTGTTAATACATGTATTTTCCGCCAAGACTGTTCGTGGCTCAAATTTTTAGTTTAGTGTTGCTTAGTTTGTTAGTTTGTTTGTTTATAGTTTGAGTGTAGTGTGTTTAGCAGAAATAACACTGGACCAACTGCCACTGGCGTTGCTGTGCGTTTACGCTAATCACTGTTATTTAGCACAAACATTAAAAGAGGGAGCTGTCATCTTTCCATTTTTCAAAAGCTCCCTACATTGCCAGCATAACTGAAAATTTTGCCTCTTACTGTTTGACAACTACTCTGCAGTATGAACTGTATTCATTGAAGCATAATTTTCTTCATGACTTGTTCAGTTTTGTGGAGAAATGTGAGGTTACAGTGTTCTGTGCTAAATAGCAGACGATGTGTATTGCCCTTTCTCGTCTGTCAAACCTGGGAACAGGACTGTACACATTAAAGGACCATCTTATCGTACGTGTTGCAAACTGAGCAATCAGTACGGGCTACCTACCTATTTTATGGCAGGTAGTCTAATCGCAGTTTTTTGTTAAGTTTTTTTAACCAGAGCTGCATTTTACTGTCATGCAAATACAGATGCCTCTCTGTAAGATGGGTATTTTTTGTTATGTATTATGTATTATGTATTATGTGCTGTTATAGTAACATACTGATGTACCTCATACAGTCTAACTTCACCTTGGGGTTTGTTTCGTGAAAGGTGAATTAAGACTCAAGTCAGAAACTTGATCTTAGGCTTCAACAACTGTTTATGAAATAAAATCCCACTTATTAAGCAAAATGCAGTCTCTGAGAACATATACATAACTGCTTGTTATAGAGGTAATTTTTGTAAATTAGTTCTTGACTGTGATGTGGTTATAGTTGCATTATTCAGCCATTGTGAAGTGTCAGTCTAAGACTAAATTTCTAACTTAAGTCTTTAGTCCCCTCTGCTTTTCTCGTCTTGTGTGATAAGCATTAACCAGTTCTTATTATATAATGGGTGTACTAAAGTCTGCCTGGTTGACTCGTGACTCAAACGATCTGAAGAAAGTTGAGAGGTGTTATAAAAATCATTGTTAGAAGGGGTTTTAAGGCGTTAATGTCGCGCATTTAACCAGCTTTGTTTACTAATAAGTAGTGTTTATAGTTTGTTTGATGTACCATTATAAGCGTTAGGTAAGGTCATACATGTATATGAGAGACAAGAGTAATTTCTAATAAATATTTTCAATTTGCTCTTCTGTTGTTTCAATTATTTTTTTTTATTTCTACTTACAAACATGCCACTTCTGTTCCACTCTGAAGTGGAGTACTTGCTCCCCACGTCCCTTCCGATTCCCTGTCTGCACACACACGGCCAAATCACAATCAAGGTCCATATTCGGTGGCCACTTTTTGTGAAAAACGAAGGTTGTCATATAACTGTAAAACCTGGGTTATTTTCAAGTACCATCATTCCAGGTTTGTAATCTAAAATATTTTTGCACAAGAACCACCCAATAAAATTTTATGGCCTGCTGCATCGCAGTTGTATAAATGGGTACGTACACTACTTGTGGTCACAACCCACTTTACGGTATCTGTTAATTTAATAAGTTTTGATTAAATTGAAGAAGTATCACATACTAAAATAAGAAAAGTTATTACCGTGCTGATCAAGTTGTTCTAGATGATGATACATTGCATATCTTAACACAGTATATTGAGAACTTCCTTCTCTTGCAATAGGATTCTTACAAGAAGAGAATGACAAGTAATTACTTTTTCAAAAACTTTATTGATGCTATTTGCCTAGTTTTCAATACATTCACCAGTTGGTCAAAATAGGGAGCAATGCTAGGTCCAGTGTTCCACTTGTAAACAGTAACAAATGGTACTGGTTGGGGTGTACGTACACTACGCACAGTCAATCAACGTCTAATTTTGACTAAGTTACAAATGTATGGGATGGTCTCGAGTTTTGTGCTGCCTCTACTTGTTGGTTTGTGGAAGTTGAAGTTGTCTTGAGAGATAGAGAACCTGCCTCTGCAACATCAGTTGTCGCATGTGTCTTCTAAGATTTTCAGTACTAGCCAAGCCCTATGTGGCATTTTATTGTCCACAAATTTGACAATGTCCATTTTTTGTCAGACTGTATTCATTTTGGAAATATCAGTATTGTTCATGAGAACAGCAGCTGTATGTAAAAATTATTGTGGGCAATGCTTCATAACACACAGATTGAAGGTACGTAAACTACACAGGAGTACGTACACTACATTTCAATGACTTTTCAGGTTTATAAAAAATGATTAAAATCTACTGAGAGTTAGTTCATCTACCAATATTCAAAGAGAACAAATAAAAAGTACAGCATACAGTCATGTGCATACCTGTCTGTCATTCTTTGAAAACATGCAGGCACATGTTAAAATATAAGGGTACGTACACTACACAAATGCTAATATTTCAATCAAAACAAATGTATTTGTAATTAACACCCTTTTGACCGAGCATTTTAATGGAGGAAGGTGTCTGTGACAAGTGCTGCTTACTTACCGTGTAATATTTTTGTTTTATGGTATTTATTCACATGGGGGTACGTACACTACACAGAGGTATGTACACTGCATTTCAATGACATGTCAGGTTTGTAACTAAATACTAAGAATCTACTGAGAGTTAGTTCATTTACTAAATCAATTCAAAGAGATTAAGTAAAAAGCACAGCATCCATGTGCATATCTGCCATACTTTGAAAATAGGCACAAATTAAAATATGGGGGTACGTACACTATACAAATGCTAATTTTTCACTTAAAACAAATGTATTGGCAATAAACACTCTTTTAACCTAACATTTTTAAGGAAGGAAACTATCTATGACCAATGTTGCTCACTTACCAAGTGATATTTTAATTTCATGGCATTTTTAAACATGGGCGTACTTACACTACAAAGGGGGGTACGTACACAATATCACTGTTTCTGCATCACATGGTAACATATTGTTGTATGGCCATTTATTTTTCTTTGGTGATAATAAACACCATGTTGTTAAGGCAATAATTTCATTTGCAAGGACCATTTGTATTACTGAATTCCACATGGGGATACGAACACTACATTTTGTTAGCCCTTTTGACCCATTTTCAACATAGCAGAACCCATTCAATATCCAAACTTTTGGTTTGTTTAGATATTAAATAATTTGCTATGTTGCCCAGGCTGACATATTTTGCAGTTCTTCTCGTTACAGAGTGTGAACTTTAGTTTTTAACCTTCTTTACAATAGGTGAGGGTTAGAAACACAGAATTTACCAATTTCGTAACGAGTGTCTGTTTTATGATGAACCCTACCATTTCTCAATGATTAAGCACAACTTCGTCTAATTGACTCTGAAAGTGGCTCAAGTTATTCCCAGTCATATCTAAACAATTGCTTGCTTGATAAAATAAATTTCTTTTCTACTCCTGACCGTTGAACATTGTTATTTTTAAAATGCCCACTCGTAACGCTAAAAGTGCATGAAATTCATAGAAAAAAACATACAGAAATTTCACAAACATTGTCCGATTTTGATGATTCTTTTTTTAATTTGCACAACTAAACAACTCTTTACATAATGAGATTCAGTTGGCATTTGGTAAGTGACCAAAAAAATATTTTAGACCGTAACACAGTCAACTCTCGAATATAGACCTTGATTGTGATTTAGCCCGGCCGACAGGGTAGGGGGAAGAGGAGAGAGAAATTGTCCCCGTTTTGGCAGCAAGGTTCGTCAGTGAAATATGCCAGTTCTTCTGATGTCAATTTACCTGCATTGCCCTTCGAATGAATCTTGTATCGCCTCTCGAGTTGTGAACGATAACCATTGAATTTAACTCGGCTGCATGGAAGAGTAGGAGGTATTTACCATCTGACACAGCGCCATCTATACTGATTCGTCGCACAGAACGAGTGTTGGAGGTATTCAGCTTGGCACCAAGGTACCCCAGATGCGATATGATTTCTGGTTTATAAGGGATGCCAATCTTTCGAGGTGATTGCTATAGCTTCACAGTTTCTAAGCCACTTCCCGTAATTTACAACCAATACACGCATCCACCACCTTGAACCTATTCACATTGCATTGTGGTTTTGTATTCCAGCGTGCCCGGTATTTCTTTTTAAATCTCGCATGTGTTGGCCGGAGTAAAATGACCACCCTTCTTCAGCAACTTCTTGATGCGAACAAAAATTAAACAGTCTAGACATTTTATTATTTCTGTGGCGGTTGTTTGCAACCATCGTCAGGTCGTGGCTGGACATTTTAGTATTACCAGCAACGCAATGAAGGACTGGCAAAATTAATGTGCGACAGCTCTCGATCATCGCACTTTTCTTTGCTTGGCGACGGTAGTCAGAAATGGTCGAGGATAAAAAACACTTCCGTGCAATGTTTCATGAAATTTCGCAATGGGCATTTTAGGTAGTAGGGCCTAGAAAGCTGCGTTTCTCTCTGATAAGCGGGCTAATAACAAATATCGAACTAGGCTTTTTACTCTCATCGTTCACATACTGTTCTACTCCACACCAGTAGACTCTAGCTTATCGAAACGCGTGCGAAGCAACCACAATTTTCGAAGGAAAATACTTCGCGAAACAAATTAAAACGACATGACAGGGCCGTAGGGAGCGGAGGTGCGACGGGGACAACCGGCATGGGTATGGGGGCGAGTGCAGCCGAGGAAAACCAGACACTGGCCAAACATGGAGAATAGTGAGTACATTTGTCAACTCACCAGTGTCTGATTTACCGACCCTTTGAAAATCCTGGCCAGGACCTTGTTCTTTGGGGCCTCATTTTGCACCATAGATTCTCTAACGCACTTGGAAACGTGCACGTACAGTAACCAATCATACATGCATTTCGAAAAAGTCAAATTTGTAAAGCAAAGTTTTTGCAGATCATATTAATTCGATGGATTTTTAAATTCCAGAAAGCAGTTTTAGGGAAAGCAAAATTTCATTTCTCTAGAGATCCTCCGATCTCTAGCAAGGGACAGTGGAGTAATTTATCATACTCTATTTTTTTCTCACAAAATTGCGGTAAGTCAATTGACACAAAATTGAGAACCTTACAGCTAGCATCAGTTACTCCTCATTTCCCATTTTCTCGACAATAGATCCTCCGAGGCAATTGCACCTATTTTCCTGATTTTGTGAAACCGATTAGAAGCTCACTTAGAGGGTCACACGGTGATGGAATAAAGTGACACTACTTTCCATTTATTTTGCCTTTCATAAATTAATGGGTCCCACTCAAACGAGAGCCTATCTTGGAGAGACGGCCCGGGGCCCCTTTGCCCCTTTATAAATTCTCCACTGTCAAACTTCACATGTACAAGAACAAAAAAAATGGCATATCGTGTTTGACATTGGGGGGCATGGGCAGCCCACCATAGGAGGCTGTGGGGCTTTAGCCCCCCACTTCAGTTTTTCAGTGCTGCGCCGCCCATGGGAAGGGGTTCTGGAGGGCACAACCCAGAGTGTATTTTGTGTGTCATAGAGCATTTAGTGATCAGAGAATCACGTGGAATTGTTTTTGTTGTACTTCGAATGTATGAGCTAGCTCATTTTTGAGGGGTTCTTTTTGGTTTCTTCCGGACACATTCCAGAGTGTAATTTGTCTGTCATGGGTCATCCGGTGTTCAGTGAGGTACTATTGTCCATTTTAAATCAATTTTGGCCCCTAACTCGAATCTAGCTCAAGTCATTTTGGCCAGTTTAGTCAAATGTCCACAGGGGCTGGGGTCACACCAAAAGTGCAGACAACGGCTGGTCCATTTCTGTATATACTTAGGTGCTCCTATGGTCAGATGTTGGTACCTATGCTAGGTGCTCTGGGCTGCCGATCTATTATGAGGTGACACATAAGGATTCCCAAGCAAAAATGATACAAATACTGATTTCCATGATCCATCACGTGACAGGGGAGATAAATCTGGAGGCACTTTTTGTAGAGTTGAAAGTGGGCGCGACTCAAGTCACAAGACCGATTTTTGTTTGCTCAGCGTAAATATTCAGTCTTTGCGTTCTAAATTTGATCAGCTTCAGGCTATTTCACGAAACTTAAAGAGCAAAATTTGCTGTTTGATTGCATCTGCTTACAAGTAACTTGGCTGGATTTTGATAACAATTACGATTTTTACCATTTAGAATGTTACAATATGATAAAAAAACTTAGAAAGTGACTGTTCCAAGCATGGGGTTTACTTATTTACGTCAGAGATACGATTAATATAACCATTGTTGAAATGATTAATAATAATAATAAGACATGCGAAGGTTTAGTAATTAAAGTCAAACTGAGCAGTGGTAAAAATCATATTTTACATATATAGAGCCCCGTGGAACGCAGAGAGACACTTTGGTGACTTCGTGTTTGACTTTATTTCAACTGCTAAAAAGTGTGACTTTTTGATAGCTGGTGACTACAATGTCAATTTACTACAAACTTTCAGTGATACAAAATTAGGTATTTTTACCATGTAGGGTTAAACTTGTCTTTTCTTCCTGAGATAACCTTCACTTCTTGTCTCACCAACATGTGTACTCTTATTGAACAGATTTATACAAAATTCTCTCCAACCACTGACATGTCCGAGGCTGGTACACTGTTAAGTAATTTATCGGATCATTTCTCCATATTTTTGTCTCAATATTAATAACAAAAGTAAACTTCATCAATCGAAATTTATTCAGATAAAGTAAAGACAATCTCATACCAACTAATTTGGCTTTTATTGACTTTAAATCAGTCTTAGATAACGATTTATCTCAAAATCCTAACAACAATTATTGTCAATTAAGAACAATTCTTTAAGATTTGGTAAATAAACATTTTCACTCCAAAAAAAACAAACGTTTCAACAAGCATAAACATAAACTCAACGACTGGAATACATTGGACATATTAAAATCAATAAAAGTGCCCGACAAATCTATAAAAAATGACAACGACACCTTCTGTTTCTATTTTTTCTCACATTTATTCATTCAAACTTCGATATTATAACAGCAAATTTGATCTGCAATAAAAGAAGTATGTACTATGAAAAACAGTTCAAACAGCACAAAAATGATATATGCCAAACTTGTCAAGTCATCAAAAACGTAATTTCTAACTCATCCTTCGGAACTGTTCTCCTTCAGTTTATCATTTCTACTGCATCGCGACACGTAATTGATAAACAGCTATAGCCGACCAGTTCAACAGCTATTTTATTAACATTAGTAAGAATTTGGCTTCCCAAATACCGATATGCAATGAACATTTCGAAAATTATCTTGACGGTTCCCCTGACTCCACCTTTAAATTAAAACCGTTGGTGATGTCGAAGTACTAAAGGTAATGAAAAATCTAAAATCAAAATCTACTACAGACAGTGATGACATATCATGCTCATTTATCAAAAAATATTCTAACTTATGCAAATCAATTAGTCCAGGCCCTTAACCCGAAAACGTTTACACCTCGGATTAAAGCAAGAAATTTGACACACTGGTACTTTTTGACATGCTGAATCTCATGGCGGTCGGTTGCCCAAATTTTGAGGTCAGGGTCAAGGTCAAATCTTGAAAAAACAAAATGGCCGCCAAGTAACACTTCTTTGGTTGCTTAAAGAGGTGATCACACATTTTAAGGCTAGGTAATGGTACTTTCTTAACTAGAAATCTATCAAAATGACATTGCAATATATTTTCCTTATAATATGAAAATCTCTCATTTGCATAAATCCAATATGGCGGCCAAAATTTAACTAACCAACTACAATTGGTCTGTGTCTCTCTGCCATCCAAACCCCTCTGGACCCCTCTGCCGGCATGATCTGAACTTTTGGGGGAAAGCTCCTTTTGTAAAGTATTGACCTGGCTGGTTTCGGCTTTTCGATGATAAACGAGACATGTAAATGTCATTTGTTTTGAACTCCTGACTGTCGATGGTGAGTTGGTGAAAGGAATTAAAATTGCCGGCATGAGAATGCCTGAGTAGCTTTAGGGTTAGCTTTCCATGTCTTCCATGCTGTTTTCTTTCCTTCTCCATAGAACTGGGATGTTGTTCCGACCCTGTTAAGGCACGAAACTGGTAGAGCTACACACAAATCGTACCCAAGCTGGTCAAACACGCTACTGCCAAGAGCTCCCGCGCGTTCTTTCCACTGAGCTTTAACCACTACGTGTACTAGAATTGCTGGCTGCAAAGCCTTAAACTAATCAAAACACCAATAAGAACGACCGCAACATCAGCATCCACTGTAGTAACTAGTATTCTCTGATTACTTTTGATCAAACGTCTGCAATGTACAAGCCCATAGGGGTGTCCAATTCCTCATGATCGCACGGTGGTATGTCAGAACCAGATAAAAAAAACAGACTGGTCGTAGGTAACATATATATCTTGTTCTGGAGAACAGGCGATTGTCAAACAATTCCTCTTAATTCTTCGAGTTTTGCAAGAAATTCCGGAAGTTCAGGGACAGTCGCATTTGGGGTGAAACTTTGGCAAGGTCACTTGAACCTCTATCAGGTTTTGCGGTGGCCTTCAAGCTGCCTTCGGTGTAAGCATCTGCAAACAAAATGTCAACTTTACTACAGTTGTGAAGTTTAGAATATGCACACAGAACTGTCTGATTAGTTTGGAGAAAAGCTGTGCACAATAGCTGGTTCATCAAAGACTTTGACATCGACGGATTCAGGAACATCTGGATGAGGAAATTCCAACATGTTAAGTAACTGTGACTTCTGTGAAGGTAAACGGAAACTGCCGTTTTGGTTCAGGGATGGTGGTCAAGAATGATTCTCATGCATAAGAAAATCATCCAGTTTAGCTTCTAGAAATTGACTAGCTACAAAAAGCTGACTAAGCTGCAGTCTTTCTTGATGTCATCCATGCGTTGCTGAGTTGCTCTTATTCCTTCCCGCTATAGCTTTTTTGAAAACAGCAAACTTGTATTTTCTTGATAGGAGTCTTTATTGGTTGTGACTTTACAATTAGGACTGTTTGCTTATAGTTGTCATATTGCTATTTTCCAGTCACTTCGATAATCTGAAGACTTGTAGCGTATCTATCGCCATAAGTTTATCACCATGGACAAAGAAAGGGTTTCTCTTGGCTGAAATTACATCTTACACCACACAAACTGTTCACATGGTTTTTAAAGTTGTTCTGGAAGGATGTCCTGTCTTTCTGGTGGCTTGTCTCCTCACTATTGTCTTCAAAACGCTATTGACAATCAAACTCAGTCACCAACCAGGCTAGCTCGCTCCCAAACAATATTTACCCTGTCAAGCGTTTGGATTTTCAGTTAATCCAACAGCCCCATCACTGTCTTTGACTAAGGTGGTTTTTTGTTGATCCGCTTGGTCAATTGCAATATTCCCAGTCAATACAACGCCGTAGTCATTTTGTAAACGTTGCTTTTTTACAGTCTTCGCCCACACTTGTTTTTTGTTTGTGTTACGCCGAACTGCATCTTTTTGCGTTTTTAAATTTCCTCACGGGTCTCCTATCACGTGCCCGTGATGATGGGATAGTGAATGAGTTGTTGCACCGAAGAGTTCTTACTCGATCCGGAGATTTTATTTTCACGGTATTAACCCTTGCAGTAAACACGCGAAATACACGGAACTTTATGTCCTAAGCCCACAGACTTGGAAGGCTCTAACTTCGAAATCATATGGTTACGATTTCCACGAACTTAGACAGTGACATCAAACACGGAATGACCATTGTTAAGGCTACTACCAATTTTAGCTTTGCGCATTCATGCATCGGTGACGGTAAAATTTGCTCTAGTAGTTACAGTAGTTACGTGGTGAGGAGGTATTTGTCTCTATACGCGGCATCTGTNCCACGGACTTGGAAGGCTCTAACTTCGAAATCATATGGTTACGATTTCCACGAACTTAGACAGTGACATCAAACACTCAATGACGATTGTTAAGGCTACTACCAATTATAGCTTTGCGCATTCATGCATCGGTGACGGTAAAATTTGCTCTAGTAGTTACAGTAGTTACGTGTTGAGGAGGTATTTGTCTCTATACGCGGCATCTGTGCGCGAATCTTTGGTAAAGCGAATGCGATGTCGAAAGAAATGAAAGAAAATACACCAAGGTACACTTTTTGAGAAGCAAAACGTCTGGTGATGTTTATAGCGCATGATCTGGCCTCCATAGGTAGTAACTGACGCTAAATGACATCTGGCAACTAAGGCTCCAAAATAAAAATATCATGCTTGTATTGCCCCCCCCCCCTTCTGCCCGGGATCTGTACCTTCCAATGAGTGACCACGCCAGGTTTGGTTCAGTTTCAGACCTACAGTCGCAGAATCATTCTTCTGTGGTCAGCTGTAACGAGGCCTACAATTTTTTGGGACGGTGCTTACTCTTAAAAAAAATTCCAGCATGAGAGCGCTGTCAGAAATGCCAAGCACATGCAGCGTTGTAAGACAGAGACGTTTTTGTTTCCCTATGTCCACAGAAGTGTTTTGAGCTGCGTGTAGAACGGTTCATTTCGTTTCTCTACACGACTGTGGGAAACACGGTGTTTTGAAAAAGTCCATTTTTGAGGGCATTTTCAAAAATTAACATGTTTGGTTGATGCATTCAGTCAGTGCCACGTCGTGCATCAAATGAAGGTGAGAGTTGCCGGTTCCGTACCAGTTATCATCGTCATACCATGTCATTTCCCGCCAAACTACGGCCAGTCAATGAATGTATATTGTGTTTATTGAAATACCTTTAGGCAATCATTAGTTTTAGAAGAATTATTAAAGTTTGACTTGTGGCAACATTGCGTAGCGTTTTAAGACGCATGTTCATATTGACGTCATTCAGCATTTAATTCCAAAATCCAACAGCGCCAACACCACGGATATTTGTCAATTTTGATATATGTAACCCTTCTCTTGTTGCAACAACTAACTACACATGGTTTCTAGAACGTTCTAAAGTTTCAATTTACGTTGATCAATTATAACAGACGAAACGTGATGTAATTACAGAAATTTATAAGCAGTAATAGAATCATGGCTGCAGGACGGGATTAAACTGGAACCCTCTGGTACAACACTTCGGGGCGGCAGGTGGCACCAGTGGATTATTAATTAAAATGCGTTTTAATTACCTGACTTACTTGAATGAATCTATGAAATATTTCTGATGCTAAAATGTTTAGTGCCGATCATCACAAATTGGGTCGCCTCTCCCTCCTCTTCTCCGGAGAGGGTTCCGCCTAAGCCCCTCAGGATGTTCACAGAAGTCCGTGCCCTGACTGTTGCATACTTCTGTATGCGTTATACATTGCTCCTTGCTAGTTCAAAGGCTTAGTTTTGCCCCTTATATTTACCGGCAATCTTAATGAACTCGTTCGTAAAAGTTCGTCTTCTTCACTGTCTTAATCATATTTTCTAAACTTAGAATACATGTAAGTAATACTTGTGTAAAAATCTTGCACCTCCATTTTGGTTGATATGAATTCTGATGAAACTGATCATCGTTTACGGATCGTTTTTGGTCCATGAAAAAAAATTCGTATAAATTAGCCTACTAGGGCTGATGAAAAAACTTAGATCTTATATTACACCTTTCGTTAATATTAATTCTTATCAACATCTTATAGCCATACCATTCTTAGAAATAGTCGAAATTAATCTATTGTAAAGAATCATTTGTAATAAATTTTATAACCATAATTGATTGTGTACAACTGTCGTGCACGCGCAGACATAGTGCCGGCCCTGTGTACACCTGTCGTGCACGCGCAGATATAGCGCCTGTGTACACTTGTCCTGCACGCGCAGATATACATGTATATAGAAGGACAAAGGGACATTTCCTCCGAACTGCTCCACCGAGAGATGGTACCATCTGAAATGGGACACCTTAAGATGAAAGGCTAAACATCGTTAAGCTTGGAAAAACGTGACAGTTCATTTCACCCTCGTGTGGTCCCAAAACGATGCAGGGAGTGACCTCCTCCACCATGAAAGCACGATTTCACAAAAAAAAACAGGAAAATAGAGGTAATCGATTCCAACATTGGCCCTTTCACCGTGGGCGGCCCCGTTAGAATTTCTTAATAAAAACACAAAAGATGGCCTCTTGCATGTCGTCAATGGCCTCCCTCAAAGGCGAGGCTCCTAAATATGAAAATTTCTATATTTTCAAATATCAGGAAATGCACAGCAATTGATGTTATCTGTCAGGTCATCAATTTTTCTCAAGTGATATACAGTTTCGAGAACAAAAATAAAGCAAAAGATGTCTCCGTTATCCCTTACCAGAGAGGGGCCTCTAGAAAAATATAGTTTTGCATTCGCAAAATTGACAGATTGAATCTAAACATCCATTAAATTAGTACGCTCTGCAAAAGCTTTGTTTTACAAATTCTCTCTTTCGTTTAGACTATCTGTGCTGCAAAAGCTAAGACCCTAACGACAGTGTCCTGGCCAGGGTTCTCAAAAGGTAAACCATGCACTGATGCAGATTTGTTAAATATTCTCTTGAATTTTCTTTTATCCGTTTTTCGCAGTCTTTATTTTCTCGACTGTCCCTGGCACCACGCCTATGTGGGTTGCCACGGTTTAACCCAGACGCCTGAAAATTTTTGCGGGGGCCCGTAAAACATTTTAGAGTTGATTTAATGCATATTCATACTAGTTTGACAGTTTTTCTCAGCCAGAGAAAACAATTAGGCTTATTTTTCATTGAAAATGTATATGCTATATTAATTAGGATAATTGCCATCGTAAGTGTCAGGAAAATTACTTTTTTACTTTTAACTTATTTGTACAAGTTATTAACATTAATTTTAAATCAAAATAAAGCCTCCTGCTTATCACCTGAAACAGTAATGAAACAGATATTTCGTCTGAAGCCATTTCAAAAAAATTACCCACATGACCTTTGACCTAGATTTGACCTTGACCTTGACCTCAAATTTCGGGCAACCGACCCCCATGAGATTCAGCGTGTCCCAAAGTATCTGTGTACCAAATTTGGTGCTTTAATCCGGGGTGTAAATGTTTTGGGGTTTTTGTCTGCTAAGGGACCGGACTATATGTTCTTCACACGAAGTGGTTCAGCATGTTATTGTGATGTAATGCAACATCCTGCACAGTTGCATAGGTCTGTGCATGGTAGAGAAACTGTGTAACATTTATACAGTGGTCTATAAAATGTGTTACATCCGTATCTAATGAGTTATTTACAAGCAGCATCTGGTAGCAGAGACCCTAGTGACGTCCACCGACCCATTCTCTCTCTCTTTTGCGCAGCCCCAGTCATCACGTTTTGGAAGTTGTTATTGTGCAAAGAGGGCTTGCTTCCAAACATATCCTGCCCAGTTAATAGCCCTGTTCACGTGTTCTCTTCAGGCTGCCTCAGTACGTTAATGGAATTGAATCTATTTGTCGTTCTTTTGCAAACATAATCTTCCGAAAGGTGTTAACCTGGCAACAGTTGTCCTGTCATATAAAATTTATCGAACAAATCGTTACAGAATATGAAAATCTTCACCAGAAACTGCGATTGGCTTGCTTGACAGATTGTGAAATGTTGCTGTTGCTTCACAGAACGTCTGCCGAGTGTCCCATGTTTTTTTCTTTCCAATGAAACCGAATGACGATGCAGCCAGATGTCGCGTGGAAGAAAAGAAGCGACTTTGACTTCATGTGTCCAAGAAGTGATGCAATATCGTGAGCTGGGACAATTTTGTATCTTTTTAAAACTCTTCAAGCGGAGTGTCAAAAAGCGAGAAATTGCTAGCACCACCGCATCAGTGTCCACTGTTCGGATTAGCAATTTTCAGCATCTGCTACTTGAACAGTAGAGTCCGTGCACGTACAGTTTGGTTTTGTATTTTTCGTGGTTACACCGAACAATCATGTTGACAGTATTGGGGGCCTCATTGGAAACAAGTCTGTTCCCTTGAGTGGAAACTACAATCTTCCCTGCGGTATCAAGCGTTTGGTGGAATTGGTGTTGAGCGTCTCACCTTCACACGACTGCCGGACCCACCATTTTCGTCGATTTGTACTTTTAAGCCGTCAGCTTTGTGGACGTTCCAATCCACGTCTAATCGCTCAACGTTTTCAAGGCTTCTCACGATGTAGGGCAAGAACACACTTTCAACATGTTCACGCATGGGTTTGCAATCTTAACGTTGCAACATATTAACAACCACCGATCCGTCAAAGATTTTGCCATCAATACCAACTGATTCGTGACAGACGAAGTTGACATCTTTTCCAATACAGACGATTAGGTCTGATTTAACACATTGACTTATCTCACCTATTTCTGGCAGTGAACGCGGCGATGGCTGGTTCTCGTATTTGAAAAACTCTTCAAGGCCTCCTTCTCTGGACTGCCAAGAATCGTACATCCTGGAGAGAGGACTGCAGTCGTTTTTTAACCCCTTAGCCCTAAAGGCTGTCTTTGAGTGATTTGGTAGGAGTCGCGTTTGTTCTCAGGAATTATGTCCGACACCCGTTCAGATGCTGTTTCAATTCGTTCGTTGACGTAATTGTTTTACTAGGTATTTCCCACGGTAGCGGCTAATGCGTGCATGCCACAGGGAAAACACTCTTTTTCGTTCAAACAAAGTCTACTGTAAAAGAAAAACACAACGCTTTACGGTAATATATAACACTAAAAGGCTTGAAACAAGTAGCCCCAAAATTTTCCCACTTTTTAAAAACGTGAACGATTCGCCTTAAAATTGGCCTTAAGTGTCTAGACTATAAGGAGTTTTCTTGTACTGGCATTTCGCTGCAGTTGCTTAAAACAACTCGCTTTGGTAGAACGTGGCAACATCCGAAAGGAATATCTCACACCTTCACGCTACTGCACGTTAACGCATTGTTTCAAACGTTAAAGAGACTACAGCAGCGATTTGCACAAAAGAAATGTTCCAATCTGCTTAAGTTGAAAACAGTACAGATCTTTTTCTTGAATATCACCTTTCAGATTGCCAAGACGACTTAACTGCTGAATTATCTCTCTTCGGATTCAAATTCAAGTGCTCAAAATACGTCGACATCTATCCACGCGGATGCTTGAAGAAAGAAAGCGTATTCGAGAAATGCTGTGCTTCGTGTCGAAAGCTGGTGAAGTACTTTGACTTAAAATTACAAAAACCCGTCTCATTCAGAAAGACTTGAAAAGACCTTTTGAAAATAATTTGGTCTTTAATTACCAATTTTAGGAAGTTTATCTCAAATTTAAAGGCATGTAATGTAAGTTTAATTGCTAATGTTCATGGATACTTTAAACCTTTTTTGATAAGTCGATCTGGTTTGTTTCAGTTGTGGTAACCAAGATGCACCCTGCGAATTCGTCATCGAAGAAACTAGAAATGTGGTTCCACGTGTTACATTAAGTACTCGTGTACAGTTTACCGCTCGCCATTAAACTTAAAAACGGGGAAATAAATTAAATTCTTCACCAGACTGGTCGTTTTCCATTTTGTCTACTCATCCGTATAACCAATGACACGCACCCACACTCATCCAACCGCTGGGAGATATATTCAGTAAAAACTTAGCTAGTTGCACTTCTCAGAACACGACTGGTTGTAACAATTACTAGAAGACAGTCGAGTCTCCCAAAAATATCCCGTTGCAGCTACGCCAATGTGGGCTGGTGGTACAGAATTCGACTTCTTTAAACGTCAAGGCTCCGACTTGTCAACGAGAATTATTTGGTCGTTCCAACATCCACATGTGGGCACGAACGATTATTTCAACTTTGGAACTCTTCGACTGTTATGAACGTTGCTGTTGGGTATTGAATAACCTATATTTCCGAATGTTTTTTGGTAATAATCACCTAAACTGTGATTATTCGTGTAAGTTATATGTTGCCAGCAGACTCTCTACTTTCGTACTTACTCAGCGTAATGCATACTTACACTTAATTATAACCTTAAGCATCGATTTCTTAGAAAAAATACCCAGTGTTTGGTAAAGATGGCTTGACAATTTCACGTGCTTTTCCTAGTCTTGTATCCGTTTATTTATATCAAGTAGAGACAACACACCACGGCAAAGTACTGAGAGTTTTGCTTATCTCAGAGCCTTACTTCCGCTGGAACACCTACCACGGTGACCATGCCACTTGCTGCAGACAACGCCATGCGTGCGGCTCAATCGAGACAATGTGGTCAGTTTAAAAATTAAAATTTCTCCCTTTGATAAAATTGTGCTCGCGTGTGTTCGTAGCTGATCAAGACATATCTTATTCTCAACACTGCATTGATGACTGACTGCAGTTCAGTCTCAGTGATCATATTTTTCTAATCGTCATTGAAAATGACGCTAATCAAAGTTCAATTCTTGTTCCTCAGCCTCTGTACAAGGTCCCATGCAGTACACATTGGTAACTCATCAGCCGAACCATCACCCATTACCCGTTACCAGCAATTTCAAAATTGTGAATAGAGTGCAGACTCCTCAACAGCCGTCATCATTACCAATTACCACTAGGGGTCGCCCGCCATCAATGTCCGTCAGAACAAGTAAGTCGGAATGCTTGTAACTTAAGCGGCGAATTTCAAGCAGTGCAAACTCAGCAAAAACATTTAGTCATGTGAAGATGAAAGGAATAGAGTTAAAATTAGTAGGCTCTAATAATGAATTCTTAAACTACAAAATTCCGTAATAAATGTGTTTATTAGTGCAGAATCAGAACAGTCTCGTGTACCTTTTTTACTTCTGTTTTAGCCAACTTCCAAACATTCAACACCCAAGGGCGTCAAGTTCTGTACACGCCGGCTTACCCTGCCGCTAAACACGCCCTGCAGACCACCAACAGAGACCAGGTTGGTCTGCCAGATAGAGGGCTGACTGTCACGTCTGTGACACAGAGGTAATTAAGACTCCTTTTTATAACGATCTCGAGTTGTCTGGCATTGTCGGTTAGCATATAAGCATCACTGTCGAGTTGTAGCTCAATCGATGTTTGGTTTAGTCTAAATACACTTACTGTACTTCGTCCGTGAAATAATTGGTTCCGCAAAACTTTTGAAAATGAGCGCTCGAGCAGATATATTGCATAATCGAACACCCAAAACTTGTGAATAGCTCCCCTTATAAAAACCACCACTAGAAGTCTTTCGGATAAGCCTAATACAAGGTCACTCATTTAAAGCTTGTGG
>NMRA01000920.1:5973-25665 GCA_002633005.1 Phoronis australis
TTTGATGGTGCCTTACGATTTGTAATTACTCTTAAACAACAGAAAGATTATCCATCATTTTTAAATGACCCAAGTCTTCATATCTTCTATTAGAAGAAAAACGGTTCCCTCAACCTTAGGTTAGAAGTATGCTTGACAGACCCATGAACCTTTAATCTGAGTTTAAAATTGCTGAAAATATCAAAATTAAAAAGGCTTGAAAATTGGTAACAAAGTTTGAAGTTGTCTCAAAAAACTTGTATATTTTACAGATAAGTGATGCGTTTAAAGAATTGTTATGGCTAGGGATAAAAAATAAAGACACAGTTTTATGCAATACTCATTATATACACCCTTGGTTTCTGAAAATAGTAATTATTTACTTTTATGTGAAACTGTAAACCAATCACCATATATTTTTGAAAAACAGGGATAACATTTTTGATCCAATCTGGAGTACTTAATTATTCATATTTCAATATTTGTTCCAGGTTCAGTGACATTTTAAGGCCACTTCAAGCTGTATCATATACAAGCTTTGTTACTCCGTTCTCTTCCCACAGCACTTCCACACACCAGCAGTGCTGCATGGCACAATGTGCAAGTCAGTGGCCCTGGAGAAATATGTACTAAGTTACCGTAAGACAATGTGCCAGTGGAGTGTCTGTGTATCCACACGAACTATATCTGACTGCTACACAAATAAGCCTTGTTGGTGAGGATGCTCTTTCATAGGCAATGAGTCATGTGTGGACAATAGCTTATTTCCTTTCCTGAAAGAAAAATGAGGGACTGAAGCTAACGAAGACCTAGTCACCCTCTGGTATAGTTCAGGGTCTGATTTTGGGCTAAAAACGATTCAAGTGATATGCTGCTGTGTTTACCTTCAAGGGTCTAATTGTGGATGTTATTGAGGCTGAATGAGGTTACATAGAAAGAAAGCCCCCTTTTGAAACTGGACCTTTTTATAAGCCCTTCTATAAGCCATTGAAACTAGAACCCAGTGAAATGAAAGCCAAAAGCTGAGTGACATTAAATTTTCCTTTCAGAAGAAAGGCTTTATACCATTGGTAAAAACTTTTCAATTTGGTACAGATTATGGGGAAATGACATTCAGTGACTGCATCGATTGTCTTATTGTATGTTTTCAATTCTAGCTAGCTGGATAAGAATCTGCTATGAACAAAATTCGAGAATAAAAAAATTATCAGTGTATTTAAAAACAAATGGCAAACTGAAAAAGCACAGAAAGAAACAACATTGCGAGGGAGTCCATAATCAGGCATATCAATTTCTGATTTACGTTCAATTCTCTCAGGTTATTGCTGAAGGATTGATTTTCACTTTATCCAACGGTGAAGTAGGTGGTCAGGTGGTTGGTTTCAGTTGTTTTTTCTTGCTTGCAACAGAATAGAAATATTAGCAAATTATAAAAGAAAAGACAAGACAAAACTACTTTTGTAAGGCAGAACATACTTGACATTTCATGTTTATGTGTAGAAACTAATAACCGTTGTACCCAAGTCTTATTTAATATCTGAATTAAAATATGTGAAACAGGCTAAAAGTGATTTAACAATGTGTATTTTTCATGACACTTAAAATGTGCTTCTGATCTCAACAAGTAAAATTCATTCCAGGTGTCAATTTTTTTCCAATACAATGTTACGACATTTACTGAATTAAGGCTTATTCATGTTAATTCGATAACTGAGCTGGTGGTCCTGGGGGTGGGGTCCACGATAAAATAAGGAAACTCACTCATCTAGAGAATTTTATTGGAAACAGCATAGTTTTGAAGAGAAACTGCTGTGAAAAAGTCACTCTTGACTTCTGTGCATCACGTACCATACACCTCTTATTTTGGGAGCACTCCCACCCAGGACAATATGAATATGTGCTGCAAGCCTACCCGGCATCGGGTGAGTTTCCAAAAAGAAACACTTAGTTCCACTCAATAAAACTGTTATTCAGTGGGGTAACTGGTGGGAATAACATCACCGAACGATGTTGATAGAAACTGATTGCTAAAAACTTACCAAGTAATGTTGTGTAGTCTCCGAATGGAACTGCATAGTCATAGACATAGAGCACACACGGGGCTTCAGCATCCACACACTTTTTGTCAGTTAGTTGACCCTGTTGACCGCAATTGTCCACGAATATAGTAACCTTAGGTCTTTTGGGAATTTGTGGCCACCTGTCGAAGACTTGCACAAAGAAATTAGCAGTAATAAGGCTTAGCGCGACGACGTATTTTGATAAAAATTCCATCTTTTACCAGTTGTTTACATGCAGACAGCCACGCATGCGCAATTCAATCACCACTAGTACAGCAGCGACACCGCGAGGAGAATTCTCCGAATAGACCCATTTCATGCAAGTGTCTGAAACTACCTTTGAATATATGCAGCATTTATCATTTGACCATTTTACTGCGACAAAACAGCTTGCAACCGCATGCATTTACCGTTCGCCACTGTCTGGTCTCGATCCGCACCGGGTCCGATAGGCTGCGGTCCCGAGTCTGGCAAAATAATTTCTGTCAAAATTTATTCGCCACATTTCTTCAGCAAATTCCATAAAACTGTCCGCAGTTTGATTTTAACAAAATTAAGGCGCGCTGTCGATTTATTTATCCCCGTTTGCTGGCTGGTAACAGTACGGGCACTGCTCCAGTCGCACTGAGGGTGTGTTCTCGGCCTGGGTTCCTTCCGGGTTCGCGGCAAGTTCAAAATGGCGGTGTTTCTTCGGGTGCGAATCGTGAGTGGCGCGTTCATTTAAACTGTTTTCGAGTACGGATCGTGTATTAGTTATGGGGTAGGTACTTCTTGGATCCTTATAACATCTTCTAATCATGTAATAAGGGTTAACAACTTTAATTCCAAGTTCACGTACAACAATCTCGTCTGATTGGTAATTACATCGCCCTGGATGCCGCGGGAATACAGGGACGATAGTGCATCCCACAAAAAGTTACTCATTTCAAAATACAGGAAATAAAATCAAATGAAACATGCATATGTGCACATGGAGTTATAAACAACTCATACCATAAGTTTGAAAACGATTCAGTCAAGATAATTTGAACAATGAAAATCTGTCGCTGTTTGCTCGAGTTTCTCTTACCCGCGGGTGCCATTTTGAGGAAGTTACGTGAAATCACGCATGTTGACGAATAAAAAGTCCAAGGGACACAAATCTTACAAATTTCACCTGATACCGTCTCATGCTATTTTGCAAGTGTCACGCACTAGTGTCACGCGCTTTGCTCAGTCTCACGCTAGCATTTTGCTTAACTCACGTGACTCAGTTGACTCATACTTTGTGGTTATCGCGCGCGAGGTGAAAAAGTAAACTGCAGCCAAAAAAGTGGAGTTCGAATTCTTTGCCAAAGTCATCCTAATTCTCACACTACTAAGCTTCATCGAAGATATGTATCAAAATAGAAAGGACCAATGATGAAAGTAAACGCTTTTTAAATGATAGTTTGAGTGTGGAATGTATTTTTGACGAGGTGAAGACTCAAAATCGCCGGGTGACCGGATTTGGGTAACCGCAAGTTTAAAATACATGTAACGAAATGCGTACAGAAAGCGAATAGAAGTATTGTAGCCCCTAAATGGCCAACCGAGGGGCTACGTGTTGCCTACTCGTTTGAGAGCTCGAAAGCCACATTTCTTGTAGGCTTAATACAGCTAATCAAAACAGAAATATCTCTGGGCTTCCCTTAGTGATCGAAATTTTGTTTAATGATTTACCACTGAAGGGAGCAGCAGAGATTTCCGAGGGGTTTTCCCGGCCGAGGCCGGGCTTTTTAGTTACAGGAAGCAGTGGTTACCCGCGCTCTGACTCCCCATGCAGAGTCGAGGCAACACGTAGCCCCTCGGTTGGCAGGTTATAGGGCTACAATACTTCTTATCGCTCTCTGTACTAATTTCGTCCGGTGTATTTTCGGGGAACGGGCGGTAGGCCAAATCCGGCCACCGATTAGGAGTTTTCACCTCGTCAAAAATACATTCCACACTTAAAACTATCACTCAAAAAAGCGCTTACTTTCTTCAGTGGTCCCTTCTACTTCTATCTTCGATGAAGCTTAGTTACGAGAAATCATGCAACTTTGGCGAAGAATTCCAACTCCACTTTTTTGGCCGTTACCGTTAACTTTTTCACCACCCGCGCGATAACCACAAAGTATTTTAACTGCGTAATGTGAGTTAGGCAAAGGCTAGAGCGTGAGACCATAGATTATAGACAACAGATTCGCAACTCCGGCATATTCTTACGAGCTGAGATGAACTCTCCTGACCTATCTGCTGCAGTTTCCGGTCAGTTTAATTTGACGAGAAATACTTGCATCTACTTTACTGTCCAAAACAGCGAAAAAACATTAATTTATATTGATTTCGGTATTGAAACGCTTTTCAAAGTCTATCAATAGTAGAAGTGTTGGTATTGTGAGTACTTTTGGCAATGCTACTGGTAATTAATTTCAAAATTCAAACTTCGGTTCCGACCCTTTATGTCGTCTGCTTGCCCAATAGCAGCATAGTTATCGGACAGTTTTTGATTTACGGTTCACATAGGCTTACTGAGAAAACTACGAAAGCGTGTTTATAAATCAACATTCTCAAGTGAGCAGTTCTTCTGGGAAGTGTTGAGTGGCCCTTAAAAGGCCGTTGGTTGTAGGCAATGGTTCTTAAAAGAACCGTTGAATAATTCAACATAAATCACACAGTATACCATGCTCACTCAAGTACTGAAGGTCCTCACTCTTCATTCAAGTTTTCATCTGGGAAGGTTGGATGAAAACAGAGGAGATGACAATATCGATGACAGTTGTAACACCTTAGATAGATATTACCGTTCACCAACGTTGTCACGAACCCTGCATCGTTCAGTTCTTGTTCCTGTGTCCATAAATAATCCTGAACTGTAGGAAAAAAATGACAACACAACGAATCAAATTTCGAAAATCATCGCCTTCGTACGATTCCGTGTTGCTGTCGCCAGACTGATGTTCTTCTCCAACGTCCATTGTAAAAAATCGACGTTGCAAGTGATGGAAACTTGTCTACGCTCTCGTCCTTTGTTTCTAACCTTTAACCCATTTTTTAATAAAGGGGTGTACTGTTTTTGTCTCATGTTGATAGTGCATAATCTATGGTTTTACAATGTATTAATCGTGTTAAATGCATATATATGAACTGGTCTCATTGAGGTGCACAGCAAATAAATTAACTATAACAAATTAAAGTTTTGAAAATATAAAGAGCAGTAACAGACTCCCTAAAAATCAGGCTTGTTTTCGAAAGGTTTGCGCCATTGGTGATCCGATTGGTTCAATCGCTTGCGGCGGGAAAATGATAGACCCAGTTATTGTGCGCGTGTACACTGTATCAATGCTTTGTATCTTATTCTTATTTGTCTAATCTGTTGATACAGTAAATTTCCTTATTTATGCCCATCCTGATTTAACCCCGACTTGAGCTCCTTGGGTTCTACCATATTGGGGCTGTCCAGGGACTCACGTGCATGCGCGCACCCAGTCTTCAAAATGGGGGGCTCGAATTCCTGACGTTATGGACCTGTTGTTAACAAGAGAGCGGGCAGACCTTTTTGCCCACTTCGCCAAATGGGGGGGCTCGAACCCCCCCTCCGAGTGCGCGCATGACGTGGTGCTTACTCGAATGAGTTTCATTTTAGCGGCTATTTCCAATTGTGTAGGTGAAGTAAATTAACAAAGTGGATGATTATCATCACCGGTATTTCATCATTAGTATTTTTGTCGGCCTCTCAAGTTTTCCGTGGGTCGGGATTGTCACATCTGTAAGGTAGACGTGTTTCAGTGAACCTCCATGTTTGTGGCGTTATTTATACCTGAAAAAACTTTGAAAAAGAAGCCCGCGTTTAAACCAGGAGCTTCATTGGGTGCAATTTGTGTAGACGTTTCATGCGCGCACCCAGCCTCTAATACGGGGGCTCGGATCTCTGGCAAAGTGGACCTTTTGCCAACAAAAAGCGTGAGAACTAAAATAAAAAACGGGGTACTGCCTTATTGTGGACTTTCGTCTCTTTCTCTTGGACTTTTCCCCTGGGTGCGCGCATGCGTTTGTCTACGTTGCTTGTTTTTATAAAGGTGGGCCTGTCTGCAGCCAACTACGGTAAATTCATAAAAGGTCACGTGCAGTGCAACTCAAGTTCATTACAAATTAAAAATCCGAACTTTCAAACTGTTTGATCTCAAATCAAAATTATGAAAATGCCACATAAAAGTATGAAATTGAAAATTAGCACACGTCAGCTTCACGTCCCTACCACCCCCTTTATCTTGCTTGCTACCTCTTAGGGTTCATTTCCCTTGCTTCCGAGGTTTTTCGTTATTCTGGTATTTTCATAGACTGCAGCGTACTTGGCTAAGATGGTTCAAGTTTTGTGCGGCATACAGTCGACATAAATAATTGAGTATGTAACCTGCTGTTGAATTGCGGGATAGATTTTGACAGGTCCAGGTATTTATTTCTGAAGTATTAATGTAATCTTTATTTATGTTAAAGGTTTTACTAGCGTCCTATTTATTTGTACACGAATGTGAATTTGTTGAAATCGCTGATCCAAATCCTGGCCAAATCTGCGCATTATGCTGAGACCAACCGTCTGATCAGGGCCACCTAAGAGTAATTTGGTTAATTCGCTCACTAGACTATGGCTGAAGGTCCTCGTAAGGACAAGAGTTCACCAGTCACTACCATTGGAAGAAATTTAGCGGACATTTTTCGTCAAAAAGTTTACCAGATAGTTTTCATCAAAACGGAGAAAAGAAAAATGGATTTGTGAAGACAGGATTAAGTAGTACCAGAGCCTCTTAAAAAACACCCATCTTCGAAGTGACGTGAACATATGTACAAGTTTTTTTGGAAGAACAACTTCCATTCACGTCGACGCGAGAACATAACTTTTTCTCCCACAGCGGATTTTGGGGTCTCCGTACACTATGGAAGCTAACGCCTCTGCATTTCGCCTGCGTAGCCGAACAACTGGCCACACAGCAGCCGACCATGATTAGCAGACGACGTACTTGCCGGAAATTACACCAGATAATTTAGCCAGGTGTCGCCAGTGAATAATGACGTAAGGGCTTGTGCGCAAGCTCACAGATTTCGTCCATTGAAAGTATACGGAGTTGGCGGTCCATGTACTATAGTCTATGGTGAGACTGAGTAAAGCGCGTGACGCTGGCGCGTGACACTTGCAAAATAGCATGATGGGAAGGTATCAGGTGAAATTTGTAAGATGTGTGTCCCGGCTTGGACTTTTTATTCGTCAACATCCGTGATTTTACGTAACTTGTGGCACTTGGTAAGAGAAACTCGAGCAAACTACGACAGATTTTCATAGATTTGTTCAAATAATCTTCACTGAATCGCCTAAAGACTGATGGTGTGTATTAATTATAGCTCCATGGGCATAAATGCATTTTTAATTTGATTTTACTTTCTGTATTTTGAAATTCGTAACTTTTGTGGGGATTGCACTATCGCCCCTGTGTGATACATTATTGTAATTGCTCGAGCGACATAGCCCTATTTTCCCGTTCCACTAAAAACGCAGTACGTGATTTTTTGTGGAACCCGCAATTTCCCATTCGTTTGACAAAAAACGCGATTTTTTGCGGCGAGCATTTCACCCTTGCGTTTTGGCATAGACCCGGAAGTTCCGCTAATTATCCGGATGTCCCGCTTTATAATCCAGTTGTCCCGTTTTCTCTATCCAACAGGTGTTCAGTAAGGGTAATCTGAAAACCTAAGGTACGGAATTGGCCATTTAACATACTGCTAAAAGTGGAGAGTCATGCATAAATTGAGGTATAACTCTTTTACTGTAACGTATTTTGAAACCAAAATAGCCTGAAGGGCTAACATTTGCAAGGTCATCGGGTGTAATGTTAGGTGACAAAAGTTTTGAAAGTACACTTTTATCTTGTCACCATGGTCCATTAAAGTGTACACTACATGACTCTAGTACCTCAAAATAAATTTTATTATTATATCTTACTTGATTTCAGTGCCTTTAGTGCATAGCTCATAAGAAACACGTAAAAATTGAAAAAAATAACAATTATGTACAACGTCATGGGTTGAAGCCTCAGTCGTTCGTCATACTGTTCAGATCAGAGACAAATTTATTAAGAGTGGCGTGAAAGCAAAGTACATTTAGCGCCGAGAAGGTTCGTAGAGGGATCAAAAGATGCGTTTCCGGAGGTTGCAGCAACAGCTGATAACGTCTCGGTGTTCCGAAGGACACCAAAGTTGCGCAGAAGTGGCATCGCTTCGTGCGCCGAACGAGAGTGTGGAACCTCATCGTGGACCAAGCGATTCTGTCCGGGGCCACTCTGTGTTCTGCCCACTTTGAGGACTCGTGTTTCGACTCCAGTCACAGGAGATGTTACGATGAAGGCCTGGTTCAATAAAGGACAATATTTATCATTCAAAAACATCGGCTCTTAATTCAGGATCGTCTGTTGGATGACTGGGTTGACTCGCCTAGCCCGAGGCCGCTTCTCTCGCGGGAGGATCCAGTCCATAAGGCTCAAAGTAGAAAAGTACGCAGCTGGAAGCACATCAAACTTGTTCTCGCTTTCGTGCAACCCCATTTCCTCATCCTGGCCACCATTCCCGTACGTTTCTTCATAGTATTCATTCAATTCTTGCTCATAATCGTCGTCGCTTTCAAATTCACTGCTCTCCGCCATTGTTCAATGCTAGTCACTGATCTCTTGTGTTCAACCCATGACGTCACATGGCGGGAAATGTGAAAATTGGCAAAATTGAAAGAAAAATAAAAATTTCGAGCTAATTACACAAAATAAACATGGGTTTAGCTAAATTTTACGTCATACATTTAGTCTGCGGCCACCGGTAATTCAAAATGTGCAAAAATCCATGGTGTGTACTGTTTAACAGTTTCATGTTGACTTGCTGGTCGGTGATCGAATTGCACGAATTGTAATTTTCCTACGATAATGGTTTGAGAGTCCGAGTCCACGGTACGTACGAATACACTGTCTGAAACGTCGTCGCCCGATTTGTTTCACTGCTGCTCCACGTTAATAGAGTTGCTCAGCAAATTTCGGAAATTTACAGAGCAGAACTGGCCTGAACACACTCCCCTCCTCGCTGGTGAAAATGATGGCAGAAGAGAATAATGGGTGTCTTGGGCGAAAAATGTTCTTTTATACAACAATATTAGCGTCAAACGGCAGATACAACCGTGTAATAACCCATAAAGTTATCTCACTAGTGAGATAACGATTTGGCGGGAAACCGAGGACGGGGTCGAACCCGGTACCCTAATATTGCTGGTCGCCGACTTTACCACTACACCAAGCAGCGACTGACGTCATCAAGATTGAAAATATAATACTTAAATGAGCACGCGCAATAATCGCACGTTCAACAAACCGCATTGTACTGTACTTATATGCTACGAAAAATAAGACACATAATTTCCATAAAAATGATATCTTAATTCGGTGAGTTTTTTCTCGCATGTCCTCTTACTTGTAAATCACCGATGTCTAGTTTGAATGCGGGTATCGTGTCGTCAGGATCTTTGACTTGAGAATAATATTCAGTTACCGGTGGTAACCTACTTTAGCAGACGATAATTTCCCGGTCGAAGCTTAGCGTGAAAAAAAGTGTTTTAAGCTATAATAGTTGGTAAACCTTAATTTATAAATTCAAATTATTTCTATAATATTTAAGTTTTCAATTGGTGTTGAGTAAAAGCATTATTTGACAAAAATAGACAGGCTTTTCTTAAAAGGTCACGACCTCTGACCCCGGGCCTCTGACACAGAAAGTAGTTACAAAGCCGTGGAGAGTCAGAAAAGGTAAATCGATTCATTGCAATGTCTCTCGTTTAGTATGTGGTATAAATAGATTATTACATGTTCTCAGCCGTTATCCCCCTTATGTGACGCCCCTCGGGCGATAATTCTCCAAAATCCACGAGGGCTCTAGATAACGGGGGATACCGACTTCGCCATGTAATAATCTATATTTATTCATGTTACAGGGGCCGGTAGAGAGGCTAAAATACGTTGCCCCTTAATTGGTACCGAGAGAGAGGAGCTATTAAATTGGTGGGTTGCGCGAGTTTGAGACCACGGCAATTACATTGGAGGCTTGTAAATAGACTTCAAAAGCACTGTACCATTGCTCGCATTGTCGCCAGGTCTAACCGACTGGGTGGGTTAAAGTTATGTCAAACCTTACTTAGTGGCCTCTATTTTAGCTTGTATATAAAAAACTAAGCTTTATCAATTAGTAAATGTATATATTTTCTTGAAAAAGATCAGGTAATACAAAATGTGTTTTATACTTGTGTACCATTATTACTATCATTATTATATTCACACCTTTTAAATCAAATATTCATTTTTAAGAAATGTACATTCATAGCAGAATAACCCTTCGGTCGATTTTGACGTTTTTAAATGAAAACTTTCCCAGTTACCTCAAAAACGCTGTTAAGAATTTTTGATTAGTCTTTTCGTTTGGTTTCTAGGACAAACCAACTCGCAAAAGTAAGGTGTTTGTTTTGTAAAAAATAGCAGTCGTATTCGTCTTTGTTACATTACGCAAAAACTGGGTTTATATAGCGAAAATCGTGAATAAACATTAAGTTTTGAAAGTTTTGGAGAAATCCACCCAACCGTTTCCGAGAACTCGTGTTCTTTAGTTCGAATTAAGTCGATTTACCGAAGCCGAGAAAATCCGATTAAGTTGTGAGACATGAAAGTCTCAAGGTCTTCGGTTAGAACTAGTTTTCGTTCGGTATAACATATACATGCCTAACCATGTTCACTGTTTCAACATTCGCGCGCAATGTCAACTGAATTTGCAGTGCGTAATTACCTTAATTACCACAAAAACTTTCAATCAGCCACGTCGATTTCCAATGTGTGAGTCAAACTACGTCATGCAGGCGGAGCCAAGTAAACATATTAAGTTGGTCAAGCTGGTGCATTGTGGTCCACTTTAAAGTAGGTCAACAGTTCATTGTTATACACACCACCCCGTAAATGCAACCATGGGCCTCATCGGCGGACACATGTTCGTACAAGATGCTGCTTGGCTGCTTGTACAAGAACTCGATGAGAGACCAAACGTCACCACCGCTTTCAACATGGAAGCTCGGTAATGGCCCCCTGTAGTAGCCAAAGCAATGTGCCGTCAGCTATAATGTGACCTTGGCGGTATGAATGCAATCACGATAGTAGCAACAGATGGATCCTTCGATACTGCAATTAACCGTGCGTGATGCACCCCGGCCAACCCGCGATCGAGAACGCACGGAAGGCGATCGAGAACGCGACCTTACACCAAAAATGGCAGACGACATTGAAGTACCCGGTGAGTTTAAATGTCATTTTCTTCTTAAAATACAGTCTAGAGGCTACTTTGGTACTATTGCGACACACTGAAAAGCGCCAGAGCTTAGCCTTTGTTGTGGATCTGAAATGATACTTGGCTTTTGCTATTTTTTGAAATAGAGATCGCAGAATCCAATGCCTTTCAGTAAAATGCCTTGCGTCTCGTAAATTTGTCAAATTTCTACTTGTTATTAGCAATTCCTGGGTTCTTCAGTAGAGACGTGTAACGCTTATAGTTAAGTCGTCCGTGGTGACACCTTTCTTAGTTAGAATTTGTGGAAAAAATCGAGCTATCTACCGATACAAGCAGGTCCTTGTGTGAGACGGCGATCAGGAACGAAGCTGTTAATTCTCCATGGCGATCGTGAACTCAAAAAGTGCGATCGTGAACGCCCATTTTTTTCTCTGCATTTTCCTGAATAATCGTTCAAGTTACGGTGTCATATCAATAATTGTGGAATAATACGACCATGAATTAGTTGACGGGTCGATTGTGTGTTATACTTTCACCGTTTTTCATGATTTCTGTGTGAGATTTAGCCTAACAAATATGATTAAATGCGTTTGATTTTTCAGTTGAGCAGTAGCCACACGAGGAGTCCGTCAGAGTGTTAACGTACACGCCTTCAAAAAGAATAGCACAACTGCTGCATGTGACAAAGGGCTGTGTATGCATATATGTTTGTGGAGCTTCGTTCTGGAATCAACCTTTTTTGTATAACCACATGACAATAAAACACAATGACACTCAGCCGCAAGCAAGACCTTTACCAGCTCCGTGTTGCATGGGGCAAGATTTTTTTACCGCATAAGAAAACACTATATGAAGCATAGTGCTCAGGAACCAAGTTGATTCAGTGCCCTATCTGCGATCAATGTTTCAGGGAAAGAGTAAGCCTGAGGACACTCGTTGTTGTGAATGTGTCATGCAAAGAGTATGCCTCCTTCTACAGACATGAGAACCAGAATCGCAATGAATAAAATTATTCAGGGCAGTAGTGAAAGTTGTTAAGTCACGAAACTTTATTCAGATTTACAGAGTTTATGGTTGGTAGTTGTCTGATGTGATACTATTTTGATGTTTTGTTTTGAACCTTTAACAGAACCAGTGCATTTTTGTATTGTTACATTTAAATGGCCTACTATGAGTCATTGGGTGATACATGCAAACAATTGTTATGAACAATTAGTATTTTAACAGAAAATTATATGTCTGCCATAATTGTAGAAATTCTTTTCATATTGTTGTTGATTTAATGTGAGAGAATTTTGTACTATGAAACGGTCCGAAATAGAATGTCTATGATTCAGTGATGATTTAGTCTAACACATTCCAAAAATAATTCGCAGAAAATGTACACTGGATTTGTAATGTTGATTTCCCTAAAGCAATATTTTATATCTTTTTTCTGTATGACCAATTTTGAGGTATGTGTGATAAAAGGTTAATAATATTATAGAATTGCTTTAATGTTGTTATTGTTGTTGTTGATTTCTTGTGTAATCACTACATTGTGTCTTGAAGTGATGTTAAAGACAACATTTTAACTACGTTGTTATGAAAATCACAAAATAGTATGTGTATTATAACTCGTCGAACTCTTTTTCAATGTCACATTAAACTGGAGATCATGAACTGAAGATGCACTCAGGACCAAGACTACAAAACAGAAGAGTCAAGCAAAAGGTACTATATAATGTATATCCAAGCCACACATGTGCCACAAGTCAATCTGTTCATCTCTGTATCATAATATCAGTAAAACATGAAACAAAATACCACCCGTTTTATCAGCGAAACAGTTAACACCATTTCTGGCAATTTTTTAAATCCCAGATGTTCATGAGCGGTAATCTTTGAATCACATCACGAATGGTGTTGCCGCTCTCTTCTCGCTCTCCACAGGCGCGCTCATCATCATTCTTTGACTTCACTGGCGTATTTCTTTTTTTCCTTTTGCTATCACAATCTTGCAAGAAGATTCGACACTCGCTTTCATCTTCATCAACAATTTGTTTACTTCTGGCTTACACGCCACATGGAACAATTGCTGGGTGAGGCTTTGTTTAGAACCCCTTGATTTCGTCTAAAAGTATGTGTCTGTATTAAACAACACTGGTAGGGTGTACTTTCACGCCCTGATTAACCTGTTCGTTGAAGCTCGCCTCACAATAATAGCAGTGAACTTGTTTCCTGAAATGAAAATAAATTCATTTGTGAAAATAGCTATAACTAAAATAGTGCTTGATGTACATGTAGTCGCTGTGATTTAATGCTAATGCTATGATATTGTTTAGTATACGAAAGTAACAGAGTAATGACGCAAAATGCGATTAACTCATTGCACCACACTTATTTTGTAACTCTTTTCACGTTTTATAAGTAAACAGTTCATAACAGTTCGGCACACCACGATGAGTTCTCGATCGCATAAACAAACAAAAATCTGCGTTTCCGATCGCTTATCTTTGCGTTCTCGATCGCATCTTTCAATAGAAAAGTGTCGAAAAATCTGAGATCCTAACAAAATTACGAAAAACAAGCGTTACGTTATACTTTCACAAGTCATTTCTTCATAACTTCATGGTCAATTTATTGATTTAGTGCCAAAAACAACCGCAATTTGCCAAAATGACATGCAAAGCACCTTTGACTCAAGGGATGCCCCGTTTAACGTTACTTTTCTGCAATATTTGGAATAGACTCTAGCCTAAACCTCTACCTGCCCTTCTTCAATGTGTTACGCCTTGAACTCATGCCTCTGTTTTCACATTGAAAGTTTAAAAACAACGTAAATTTATCAAATTTACTCACCTTGCCTGGCTTCGCTTCTCGCAATAAATTTCTCGTTTTCGATCGCTTTCCGGTCGTTCCCGATCGCGGGTTTGCCGGGGTGTGATGGGGCTATCAAATACTTTGCGCTGACAATTGCGGAAGGCAGCGGCTGCCACCACGTGTACACAAGTAGTAGACGGATGGAGTTTTAGGTTATACAACGCGCCCTAACGAAGCTACCACACCTATGCCTGGAGAACCACACCATAATCTTTGCCATCGATGACTCAATGAAAGTTCAGCTTGGAAATCTCCCAGCCAACTGGGTGTCTTCCAATCACGCCACCCTCATCATACAGTGATCTAGTCTTTCGTACCTGGCCACGCCGATGTCTTGATTAGTGAGTGTGCAGATTACTCATGCACCACCAAACAACCCCTCTTCTTATACTTGGCTGATGTTAAGCTGCTGGCTCACCGACGCACCTTCGAGCAGACTTCGTCCCAACTGGCTGAGTTCAACGATGGTAGCCGACTGCTCGAAGCGGTTATTACTTATGACCATGCTGCTAAAAGTCATAACAAGAGCCGTGCCCGAGTGTTGTTCAATCAGATGCTGACTCTGAGGCAACGTTAGCCCTGGAGTTCTACACCTCCTGCTATCACGCGGATGGTCTGGGGAAGGAATCAATGCACCAGCATATGCCCACCACGTAACGGGACACTGATATGAAACCCAAGAACGAAATGAATAACAGTTGAAGTGCATCGTGAGATCAAAACAGAGAAATTTTAAATTACCTATCAAGTTAAGGAATTTGAGTGAGCATTTATCTCTTTTCCCAACTTGCTGTGTTCGTAAACACAAAGTCACAGAGGCGTGAGGTGACTCGTACATTCGCTCTCAATTTGGACGTATGCACTCAGACACACAACTCCCTCATGTACATGTACTTTATTTCCATTTCTGTTGAGCAAGGATTCGATTACATCCAAAAATTTCAGTTGATCCCTTATTGTTGTTTCATTTTCATACTATTCTACGTTTCTGCAAACTATAGTATCCTTTAAACGATCTGGATTACCTTATTTAGTTTCAGATTTAATTTCTATCTAATTTATTTACCAGAAAACTCTTACCTGAAAGTTTCGGATAGGTAGTTGGAGTAATTAGTTAACTGAGTCATATTTTTGTAAAAGTCACTGCATCCTGAAGTGTTACTGAAGAATGTAATTGTACATAACGACACAAAAGGTCCAGTTAATATATGAAGATATATAATTTGGATGAATGCTTGACTTCATTCTTCACAACATCGGTGGAGGATTCATATTCTAAAATGTTTGTTGTTATCCGACAGCAATCTTTTGAATGAATGAAACTATTTTCCTACTCGTTTAATTAATCATTTATATAACCTCTCTGATCCAATTCCTTTTTATGTTACTATTACATGCAAATTAATTGACATGACTGATAATTAGTTGAACAATTAATCTGCCAAATTGTACATGAATGGGTTCATTACTACACTCTATTATTTTTCACATTTTAGTTACACTCTTGTTTCTTAGAATCCGGAAATATTTCTTAAACATGTCAGATATGCAGATTGATAACTGTTTATGGAGTAAATACTGATCTTTTGGTGTTAGCACACTCGCAAACCATCAAAAGTTAATGACGACTTTCAAATTATATGACTCTTATGCAACTTGGTTGAAAAAACGGCGGAGTTGCAAAAAGTTTTAGTGAAAGTAGAGACGGTGACATTTTTCGTATTGCCCTAGTTATTATGATTAAATTTTGTCCAAGGTTCACGATTTTGGTATCGCATTAGAGACCACGTGGTGCTTGATCATGTTGATAAATTTTAGGGAAATTGCAAGCTTTCGGAATTATTGTAACACGTCTGGCTTTATTTTACGCCTAACGGCTAAATGGCGGTAACACCCACGGCCGGTGTCGTGTCCAATAATGCATCCTGTCCAATAATGCATCCAGAGTGTCTGCGCATGCGCTAGTTTTTCGGCTTCCGGTTTTTGCGCAATAGTGCATCCAAGTAGTCCGCTGGTTATTCGACTTACTATAAAAGCATCATTTGTGCCGCTTATGTTGTTTATTTTGGAAAAAAGAGATAAAGGGTAATGTCACTGATGTGTGTGAGTATCTTTCAAAGAGTGTTGAGCTTGAATTATTTCTACATGTACAAATGTAGGAGATTTTGTTGGCTTGCACTGGCAGGGAAGCCTATGTGAGCTCGTCCTCGGCTTCTGATCGTCTCTAAATGGCTCTAATACACTATATACTGCAAGGTATGACATTCGGGACTACGAATTCCACTGGTACTTCACTTCAGCCCTGAGCTGAGACCCTGACCACCGTCTCTAGCTGACAAGAGACGGTGTACCTCCTGAGAGTTATAGGACAGAATTTTGGCAAACTATGCCTCACACTGACTAAAGGCAAAGCATCAAACTGACGTTGTTGTAAATACCTTTCCAGGTTTTTGGGCATGGTGGGACACCTTAGCCACTTTCGGGTGCTTTATCAGATGGGTGGACGCAATATTGTGCAATAACACACCTTTCTTCCACAGCCACTTCTGACTGCGTTATTCGATAGGTGGATGCACTATTGTGCAATAACACCTCTGTCCAATAATGCATCCACAGCCACTTCTGACTGCTTTATCAGATGGACGGATGCACTATTGTGCAATAACACCTCTGTCCAATAGTGCATCCACGGCCACTTCTGATTGCTTTATTCGATAGACGGATGCACTATTGTGCAATAACACCTCTGTCCAATAATGCATCCACAGCCATTTCTGACTGCTTTATCAGATGGACGGATGCACTATTGTGCAATAACACCTCTGTCCAATAGTGCATCCACGGCCACTTCTGATTGCTTTATTCGATAGACGGATGCACTATTGTGCAATAACACCTCTGCCCAATAATGCATCCACAGCCATTCCTGACTGCTTTATCCGATGGACGGATGCACTATTGTGCAATAACACCTCTGTCCAATAGTGCATCCACGGCCACTTCTGACTGCGTTATTCGATAGGTGGATGCACTATTGTGCAATAACACCTCTGTCCAATAATGCATCCACAGCCATTCCTGACTGCTTTATCCGATGGACGGATGCACTATTGTGCAATAACACCTCTGTCCAATAGTGCATCCACGGCCACTTCTGACTGCTTTATTCGATAGACGAATGCACTATTGTGCAATAACACCTCTGTCCAATAATGCATCCACAGCCATTCCTGACTGCTTTATCCGATGGACGGATGCACTATTGTGCAATAACACCTCTGTCCAATAGTGCATCCACGGCCACTTCTGATTGCTTTATTCGATAGACGGATGCACTATCGTGCAATAACACCTCTGTCCAATAATGCATCCACAGCCATTTCTGACTGCTTTATCAGATGGACGGATGCACTATTGTGCAATAACACCTCTGTCCAATAATGCATCCACGGCCACTTCTGACTGCTTTATCAGATAGACGGATGCACTATTGTGCGATAACACCTCTGTCCAATAGTGCATCCACGGCCATTTCTGACTGCTTTATCAGATGGACGGATGCACTATTGTGCAATAACACCTCTGTCCAATAATGCATCCACAGCCATTTCTGACTGCTTTATCAGATGGACGGATGCACTATTGTGCAATAACACCTCTGTCTAATAATGCATCCACGGCCACTTCTGACTGCTTTATCCGATGGACGGATGCACTATTGTGCAATAACACCTCTGTCCAATAGTGCATCCACGGCCACTTCTGACTGCTTTATTCGATAGACGGATGCACTAATGTGCAATAACACCTCTGTCCAATAATGCATCCACAGCCATTTCTGACTGCTTTATCAGATGGACGGATGCACTATTGTGCAGTAACACCTTTGTCTAATAATGCATCCACGGCCACTTCTGACTGCTTTATTCGATAGACGGATGCACTATTGTTCAATACCATCTCTGTCCAATAGTGCAATAGTTTTTTGCCTCCAATCACCTAGTTTACTACTTATAATAAATGATAATAGGTAATGAACACAACAGTTCAGTTCTAACTTTGATAGTAATATTGAAGTTCAGGGTGAACAAATTTTTATCTGAAAAAAGGGGTGAGAGTTGATATGTCTAGCTGTAGTTGAACTTCAATTTTTTAATAAACATTTTATTTTCAGATGGCAGAGACCTCAGGTGCAATGCATAAACGACATCTTAGATGGAGACACTGGGTGCTGTGGTGCTGGCGGGGTTGGTAAATGCCAAGTCTACAACTATGTGCATGGTAAACATAGGCCATTCAAGATGGACAAACATGAATTAACTGAACAATTACGAACAATGTTGTCAAACTCAATAATGCTTCCACGACAGTACCAATATTGCACAAATTTCTTCTGCAATGGTTCTGAAACTTATCTAAAGTTATAGTTCAGCTTCAATTTAAAGAATTCTGTACATATGCAAAAAAATAACGTCATTTGTCGTATATGTTAATGAATTTACACATTGATTAATACTGTTTTGTTGTCTTTCATTACACTCCTGACATCACTGAAAACTAAGCTGAATTGCAGACTTCGTGAGCGACAACAAAAACAATGTGCATCGTCAGTCAACTTAAAAGACAGCTGTTTTTGTCATCTAGATTTTCAGTAGACACTATGAAAATGTTGTGTGCCAAATTTCATAGTTGTGGTCTTAATATTGTAGATTTTGGAAGCAATTTTGCTTTGACTTTGCGTAAGAATTGGTGAGAATTTCATGTTTAGCCTGAGTTATGCTAGCTTTTTGGCTCTCATAGTCAGCCAAGTTTAAAGACAATTGTTTTTGTCTTGTAGATTTTCATTAGACACTATGAATATGTTGTGTGCCAAATTTCATGGTTGTGCTCTTAATATTGTAGATTTTGGAAGCGATTTTGCTTTGACTTTGCGTAAGAATTGGTGAGAATTTCATGTTTGGCCTGAGTTATGCTAGCTTTTTGGCTCTCATAGTCAGCCAAGTTTAAAGACAATAATTTTTGTCTTCTAGATTTTCATTAGACACTTTGAATATATTGTGTGCCAAAGTTCATGGTTGTGCTCTTAATATTGTAGATTTTGGAAGCGATTTTGCTTTGACTTTGCGTAAGAATTGGTGAGAATTTCATTTTTGGCCTGACTTATGCTAGTTTTTTGGCTCTCACCGTCAGCCAAGTTTATAGACAATTGTTTTTGTCTTCTAGATTTTCATTAGACACTATGAATATGTTGTGTGCCAAATTTCATAGTTGTGCTCTTAATATTGTAGATTTTGGAAGCGATTTTGCTTTGACTTTGCGTAAGAATTGGTGAGAATTTCATGTTTGGCCTGAGTTATGCTAGCTTTTTGGCTCTCATAGTCAGCCAAGTTTAAAGACAATAATTTTTGTCTTCTAGATTTTCATTAGACACTTTGAATAT
>NMRA01000920.1:26316-79991 GCA_002633005.1 Phoronis australis
TTTATTGACAACACATACCATTTTGATGACGATTTGCAAGTAACGAAGACATCAAAACAAAATTGTCAAATTAGATACTTATACCCTACCTATCTTGACTCTGCGCTTAATGCAGGCATCAAACTACCTGTATGTAAAATTCCTTCTTAGCACTTCACTTATTCTTTTGAAAGGAGCATAATAAAGTTTATCTTATCTTTATAGCACTTTTCATACAAAGTTTTCGATTTTGCTAATTGGGAGGGGCTATCATCAAACTAGCAAGAGTAAAACAATTGGATGGCGGTGACAGAAGATTTTCAGTCTGCATAACCTCTTTAGCTGGCTAAAAGCTAATATAGAATTGTTTGGTTTAATCCCATGTATTCTTATTTCACAGAGGTTTAAGTAACTTACAAACATTTTCGAATAAGGTATGTAAGGATTCTCTCTGAAGCAAGATCGCCACTCAAGATTTCGAGGTTCCTGTTGGCAGCGTTACCACAAAGAAATGTTGTCATAATTCAATTTTCGTATTTTAGCCAGCGACATAACGGGAACATCCAGTTGTAAAATGATGTAAGTCACTGCTTTTTATTTTTTTCATTTAGTCATATAGCCCATACTGGGCCTGAGGATCTTTTCAAGTTCATATATAACGTCGGCTCAGTTGCGCGATTAGCAGTTGCGATGTACATTGTGTGTGTTACATTGAAGATTTTACGGAGAAATGTAAGAAGGGCGTAACCAAGCATTTGCAGCAAGTGTAATCAAGTGTCTACCATTCTTGTGTCCTCTGTCCTGTACAGGTAAAACCTGGCAGGACACGACAAGAAAGCAGATTAATTGAATACATTGCTGCGAGAGACATTCGAACATTCTCCCAATGTAATGTTTTGGTGTCATCGGCGATTTCGGAACAATCGCAAGCTCATCGTGACCAAGTGCATCTGAATGATCAAGGTCTTCGATTGTATCGGTCATTAAAGTGCGCCATCGTGCATGCTATAAATATGGCAAGAAAGAAACCCCAAGGCCCTTTTCAGGGCCACTACATATTCCCAAAGGAACTGTTCACTTTTTTGAGCATTTTATCTTCACTTTAACTGATCTCATTAATTGCATTACGATGCCAAGACGCCCGTGAAATATGGCAAAAACCAAATGTCTTAAAGTTTATTGAAATTTGTGAAGCAATACATATGTATATTCCTCATTCCTCTTAATGTGTAAATCTGTAGCTGTAGTTGAAAAGTGATGGGGTGCGATTTTCTTTTTGGTTATTTTCAAAAACAAGATGTATGAGATTTACAACAAAGGCCTTTCTTAATCGTTAACCTTACGTGTTGGCAAGTCATTGTGCGTGGATGCGTTTGTGTTAAAATAATCGTCAGCTTTGTTACTGATGCGGGCGTGCACTTTTTCTTGTTCCTGTATGAACATCGATAAGAAAACATTGAAAATTTCGCCCGTTATATGCTAAAATAGTGCGGCGATGCGGGTTTCACTAGTTTGCATTAACAGAGAAGCGCAAGGTTCAAAATGATGCGAGCGTGGACCACAACCATTTTTTCAAAATTTCTGGCGTATCTTTAAGTCATGCAAAGAGCGCAGACCAGAACCAATATAATTTGCGACGTTAGGCTTTACTGTAACTTCTTGAAAAGACCTAGATGCGACGAATTGCCTTGAGACGAAATTGCAATCACGCCGATACGCAACTGAACAATGCCAAACAGAAAAATCCGACTTGGAGATTTTAGGAATCAAAGTTCCATTTCTTGCAATGAATGACTTGAGCAGGAGTTATGAATTAGCTACATTTCTTCTCAAAGTGAATACTGTTACTATGTTATCATTTTAAGGTTCCTGTACAAGACTGAAGAAGCGTTTTCGTGAACACAGCAACACGATTGCTTACATTTCACAAGTTACCATTATCAAGAAATTTTCGGATTTCCACATTGGAACCTAAAAAGTTGTTTCGTTGACTACTAAGATAAAGTCGCAAACCTGAAAGTCGTACTAACGTGAAGGTGTAATAAACACTGTTCAATTACTACTAAATATACAATTTTTGGAAACAGTTGTTATTTTTCAGACGTCCTGGTTTGCAGAAAATGAACACCTATTTCCCAAAAGCTACTACAACTGTCTGGGGCAAGTATCCCGCAAAAAGCCAACTCAAGTAATGTTAAGTTATTTTACAGTGAAACTTGCGTTCTACAGATTTTACCTGGCGCAATTATCGTACTTTCAATTTCGTCTTTCTCAAGATACCGATGGCACTGTAAAGTAGTAGTACAAGCAACGCTGTGCAATATCTTACAAGGGATGCGGACAAAGTTTTCAGCGCCTTTAATTGACGATCATTTATCAAAAATGCTGCCAACTTCAGTGAAGATCTGCTGTGGGTGCAACGCCTTTGATGACTTGGAAATTCCTTTTGTCAGTGGAGCGGCACGAAATAACGCTGTATCAAAGGAAGATCAACAGGCTTTATTTAGCACCCAAAATAAGCTGCGCCCCCAATTTCACACCCGATCTTATTTGCCTCGTGGTGTTGCTTTCCCTGTCTGTTTTGCAATTGGCTGATTGAAGTTAACTGAGTGGTCCAATTAAAAAGTCTGGTGACTGTCAGAGCACGTAATATTCGTATTTAAGTTTACACTGTCTGGATAAGCCATGTCTTAACTGACTATGAGAGCATACACAATATCAAGAGCACAATCATGAAATTAAGCACACAACATATTTATAGTGTCTAATGAAAATTTAGAAGACAACAACAATTGTCTTTAAACTTGGCTGACTATGAGAGCCAAAAAGCTAGCATAACTCAGGCCAAACATGAAATTCTCGCTCATTCTTATGCAAAGTCAAAGCAAAATCGCTTCCAAAATCTACAAAATCAAGAGCACAACTATGAAATTTGGCACACATCATATTTATAGTGTCTAATGAAAATCTAAAAGACAACAACAATTGTCTTTAAACTTGGCTGACTATGAGAGCCAAAAAGCTAGCATAACTCAGGCCACACATGAAATTCTTGCTCATTCTTATGCAAAGTCAACGCAAAATCGCTTCCAAAATCTACAAAATCAAGAGCACAATCATGAAATTTTGCCCACAACATATTAATAGTGTCTAATGAAAATCTAGAAGACAACAACAATTGTCCTTAAACTTGGCTAACTATGAGAGCCAAAAAGCTAGCATGACTCAGGCCAAACATGAAATTCTCACCAATTCTTACGCAAAGTCAAAAAAAATCGCTTCCGAAATCTACAATATTAAGAGCACAACCATGAAATTTGGCACACAACATATTCATAGTGTCTAATGAAAGCCTAGAAGACAAAAACAATTGTCTTTAAACTTGGCTGACTATGAGAGCCAAAAAGCTGGCATAACTCAGGCCAAACATGAAATTCTCGACCATTCTCAAAGCAAAATCGCTTCCATAATCTACAATATCAAGAGCACGACCATGAAATTTGGTACACAACATATTCATAGTGTCTCATGAAATCTAGAAGACAAAAACAATTGTCTTTAAACTTGGCTGACTATGAGAGCCAAAATACTAGCATAACTCACGCCAAACATGACTGACAATGCACATTGTTCTTGTTGTCGCTCACGAAGTCTGCAATTCAGCTCATCTTTCTGTGATGCCAGGACTGCAAGGAAAGACAACAAAACAGTATTAATCAATGTGTAAATATATTAATTCATTAACATACAAGACAAATGCCGTTATTTTTTACTTACTTACAGAAATTGTTTAAACTGAAGCTGAACTATAATACTTACATAAGTCTCAGAACCATTTCAGAAGAAATTTGTGCAATATTGGTACTCTCGTGGATGCATTATTGAGTTTCGTATCTGTTCAGTTAGATTCTAATTCATGTTTGTCCACCTTGAATGACCTATGTTTACCATGCACATACATGTAGTTGTACAATTCGAATTTACCAACCCCATCAGCAGCACGGCAGTCAGTGTCTACATCTACGATGTCTTTTATGGAATGCACTTGAGGTCTCTGCCACCTGAAAATAAAATGTTTAAATTGAACTTAAACTACAATTAGACATATCAACCCTCATCCTTTTTCCAGATGAAATTTGTTTGCCCTGAACTTTACTATCAAAGTTAGCACTGAACTATTGTGTTCGTTAGTGTTACATGATCCCATGGATTAGGCCTATTATCATTTATTTCTCTTAACTGTTCAGTTAGATCATAAATCATGTTTGTCCATCTTGAATGACTTACGTTTACACCACAGCACCCAGTGTCTACACATCTACGATGTGTTTTATGCATTGCACTTGAGGTCTCTGCCATCTGAAAATAAAATTGAAGTTGAACTATAGTTAGACATATCATCTCTCATCCTTTTTTAAGATGAAATTTGTTCACCCTGAACTTCAATATTACTATCAAAGTTAGCACTGAACTGTTGTGCTCATTATCTATTATCACTTATCATTCGATAAAGCAGTCAGAAATGGCTGTGGATGCATTATTGGACAGAGATGGTATTGCACAATACTGCAACCATCTATCGTATAGAGCAGTCAGAAGTGGCCGTGGATGCACTATTGGACAGAGATGTTATTGCACAATAGTGCATCCAACTATCGGATAAAGAAGCCAGAAGTGGCTGTGGATGCATTATTGGACAGAGATGTTGTTGCACAATAGTGCATCCATCTATTGGATAAAGCAGTCAGAAGTGGCCGTGGATGCACTATTGGACAGAGACGTTGTTGCACAATAGTGCATCCATCTATCAGATAAAGCAGCCAGAAGTGGCTGTGGATGCATTATTGGACAGAGATGTTGTTGCACAATAGTGCATCCGTCCATTCGATAAAGCAGTCAGAAGTAGCTATGGATGCATTATTGGACAGAGATGGTATTGCACAATACTGCAACCATCTATCGTATAGAGCAGTCAGAAGTGGCCGTGGATGCACTATTGGACAGAGATGTTATTGCACAATTGTGCATCCATCTATCGGATAAAGCAGCCAGAAGTGGCTGTGGATGCATTATTGGACAGAGATGTTGTTGCACAATAGTGCATCCATCTATTGGATAAAGCAGTCAGAAGTGGCCGTGGATGCATTATTGGACAGGTGTGTTATTGCACAATACTGCATCCACCTATCAAATAAAGCAGTCAGAAGTGGCTGTGGAAGACAGGTGTGTTACTGCACAATATTGCGTTCACCCATCTGATAAAGCACCGGAAAGTGGCTAAGGTGTCCCACTATGCCCAAAAACCTGGAAAGGTATTTACAACAACGTCAGTTTGATGCTTTGCCTTTAGTCAGTGTGAGGCATAGTTTGCCAAAATTCTATCCTATAACTCTCAGGAGGTACACCGTCTCTTGTCAGATAGAGACGGTGGTCAGGGTCTCAGCTCACGGCTGAAGTGAAGTACCAGTGTAATTCGTAGTCCCGAATGTCATACCATGCAGTATATAGTGTATTAGAGCATTTTAGAGACTATCAGAACCCGAGGACGAGCTCACATAGGCTTCCCTGCCAGTGCAAGCCAACAAAATCTCCTACATTTGTACATTTAGAAATAATTCAAGCTCAACACTCCTTGAAAGATACTCACACACATCAGTGACATTTCCCTTTATCTCTTTTTTCCATAATAAACAACATAAGCGGCACAAATGATGCTTTTATAATAAGTCGAATAACCAGCGGACTGCTTGGATGCACTATTGCGCAAAAACCGGAAGCCGAAAAACTAGCGCATGCGCAGAATACGCAAACCAGCTCAGGATGCATTATTGGACAGGATGCATTATTGGACACGACACCGGCTTCCAGAGTCGTAAGGAGATGATCCCGAGTTTGATAACGTTTAAGACCATTAGATCGCAAAATATTCCAAAATATCTGGTCGATTTGGAAGAAGTTTCCAAAGAAGGCAGTTTTAAACTTACATTAATTTGTACTAAACAGACATCCACGCTGAGTCCTATGATAGCAAGAATCAACCATGAACACAACCTAGTCCCACGCATGCGCGGAAAACCGCATGAGATCGAAGTCGGTATTCCAGTTCAAGAGTAGCTGCAGCATAGACGTACTTGCTGGTCCTCTACGTGCCTAGCCAGCTGGCTACTGACCACCTAATGGCACGCAGGGAACCAGCAAGCATGGACATGTTAATGCTGTGATGTTTATGATCTGCAGTTTTATGATAGGAACAACCAAAAATTTTCCAGCTATAATGTTTGTATTAATCCACTGAAGACTTCAGTCTTGTTTGCAAGAAAGTGATTTTGAAATCTATTGTATACGATGTCATTTCTCTTCCTTTAACGAGTTACATTTCCGTTGACTTAGTTATCTTCGTTGACGTTACTTTCCTTCTGTTGACGCATCAGTACTGATAAAGCCTCGTTACGAGTAACGCCAGAGACGTCAGCATGACAGAAGCCTTGCTACCAGAGTCAATAGCCGCGTTTTCCTTCATAAAGTCTAACGTTCCTAAGGACTTGGCCACTGAAAGTAGACAATGTTTTGTTGCAAAAGTTCATTGTATTTTCTTGAGGAAATTTTCATTGAGCTTCTGAAAACTTGGCCGTTGAAAGAAGAAGCGGGGAAGAACGTTCAAGTCCATCAGTTTAGGAAGTACTGTCGTTTTGAAATGCATTTCTTTGTGGGGCGGATGTCGGCTCGTAAACATCCGATGTTATGTGGGCGCGTAACCGGATTCAAAATATGGGTTTGGTGAGATCTGGCTTTCGCCTAATCGAATGATACGAGCCTCGAAAACAGTTTGCTTAATTAAAAGATTTGCTGATCTATGTATTTATTCGAGGCATTTTGCGGCTAATTTCTCCACGATGGTTGTTTTGTAGTACTCGCACCAAAAAAGCATGCTGCAGGGGACCGGTAGGCCGACTGCTGCGCTGAAGTGCAAGTGTTTTCCGCTATTTGACACGTTACCAAGTTGTGAGCACTCCAATTACAGCCCAAGGCTCTAATTTTTGTACTCGAAATGGAGCTCGAAATTATTATTGACATTTTCCGTTCTGTTTTTTGGCCAACTCAACATAAGTGTCTGTTATTCTGTGGTCGAGTGTATTATGGTCTACGCAGACGAGCTTTCATTATGAGGTCATCATATGCAAATTGAGGATAGACAGTCATCCACGTAAATTATAATGTATAAGAACACAAGACTAGTCCGAGTCCTATTTATCAGCCCTAACCCTGTCATCAGAAAACACGAAAGTTACCTTTCATTGAAATAGCGTCAGTAAGATAACTTCTGCTGATGGAACCAACGGAAGATTCGGTGGTTATGGTGCACCTGAAATTGGACTTGATATATGCATCGAGAATTAACATAACGTAACGAGTATGTATCTCCAACTTTCGATGATCGAACGAGCCCCCCATTTTTGGCTAAGTGGGCAAAAAGTCCGCCTCAGAGAAACAAAAACTACGAAAAAAAAGTAGAAAACGAGACAAAATTCCGCTAAAAAGGCAGGAACTAAGAAAAATCGAGGAATGCACAATTCGTAGCTATGAACGTACCCCGTGAATCTTATTAAACGGTACACATTCTCAAAAGTTCGAGTCCCCCATTTTTAGGGTGGGTGCGCGCACGCATTACATGCCCATTTTACACAGATTAATCAAAGGAAGCCGGAGCTACAGCACGCATAAAAGAACCTTTTTACTGTTAATATCTGAAATTCTCGAATAACTCGAGAACAGTACGTTTTATCGAGAAACGGATAATGAGATCTACTTCCATACAAAATTGCAGCAGAATCCATCAGAGGACTGCAGAACTAGAGCTCAGCCAGACAAAAAATTGAAAAGTAGCCGTTACAGCGCCATGTTTCTACCGTTTTTACCGAGAACAAGTGGTCTTAGATTTCAACGATAGACAATGAGTTTGAATTTTATGTAGAGAAGACGGAAAATGGAACATATAGAGCAGGTATAAACAAAAACAAGACCAACGCTGGAGCGTGAACAAGCGCCCACCGTTCATCACAAATGACATGTCTCTATGGGCTAAGGTAAGCTACATTAAGGCTACTTAACCGATATTACCACTATGACTAGGAGCAGCAGCAAAGCGTGACATGCGCCCGAAGTGCATCGCATACCGTTTCATGAATTATAATAACGTTTAAGTCACCCACTGATTGGTAGGTACAGTACTGACACACAGCTAAAAACTGCTGGTATCTCAAAGATAGCATAAACCCATTCAAGTTTCACTTAAATATAGTTTCCAGGCCTTTTACTGGAGAGAACTCATTTTTAAAAGGAGTGGAAATTCTACCAAATGCACTGTATCTTTTGTAATGCTCCGTCAATGACAGGAGGCGGGCATTTTACGTTAACATAAAAGTCCTTATCAAGGTCAAAATGGCCACTATAGAAGGTGTGGCAGTGGCCGCCGAATCCGCTGAAGATTTAATTGTGCCGACGCAATAGTATCATGTACACAAGTTTCATTGAAATCTCTCAAGTGGTTCTCTACCTATCCAGAAACGTATCTTCTACCTGTGTTCTTTGGAATTCATCGAAAGGTGCTTGACTTATACAGAGTTTACAGCTGTAGGCCTATATGTGCACTGATACGCCATAAAATGTAACAATTTCGTAAAAAGTAACGTTGTTAAGCCTCTCCTTATATGTAAGAAGCTGTTTCAATTTACATAGTTGGTACAACTTACGTCGAATGTACAAACGAGAAATGTACTGTTGTTACATTTTACGAAACTAACAACATATTACAAACAAAATCCCCAAAATCAAGATCAAGTGCTATCTGACACGGAAGCGGTACTCGAGTATTTTTGGACGAGGGTGCCGCCCGAAAAAATTGGATACCTACCCGTTTAGAGAGTGTACTCGGACAAAAAAGCGACCCATTTAGAGACTAATTTTGTGTAAAAATTTACCTTTTCGCACAGTTCTGTTCCAGAAATTCAGAAAAGGCACCCTTTTAGATAGTATTTTTTCGAAAATGGCACCATTTTTGAGAGTGCTTATCGCTGTGTAAAAAACCCATTGGGCGGCACTTTTCATATACCTCTTATATAGGAATGCCCTACAGGCCGACACGGCATAAGTCCGACTACCCCTTATCATTTTTATTACACTTACATCACTGTTACTACTATTACTGCTATTGCTACCTTTACTACCATTACTGCTATCATACTAATTACTACTTTCGCTATTATTACCCGTTATCGGTATCGTTATCATCATCATCATCATTATTATTATTATTATTATTATTATGTTTAAATTTATCTGTCAAGGATACAGTTCAATATACACAATACATGTTTTAACAAAGTGCTAATACATCATGGTCTTCAAAGATTGTAAAATCATCTCATTTATGGTTCATTGTTTCCACCGGGTTTCCCAAAATGGACAGCGAGTGCTATTTAAAAAGGATTGTAAAGGGGTTCCTGTGCTCAGCCTTGACGACATTGTGAGAAATGTCTAGTCAGCTGTGGGTGCAGAGTAGGCCTACTTTTTGGAAATGAGGAGATTGAGATTTAAAATCTTGTTTTCACGTTCGCCAACTTCAAAAATTTATTATTTCTGAACTATAGTTAAGCACGGTATTGTTTGCAAATATAACTATATCCTTCTGTAGTTTGCCACTAAGAACTGAATTCGGACTGTAATCCTTTACATGCGACTTACATCTAAACTTGAGGATACCCACCGTGTTATCATTTTTGTCTCTTGTTGGACATTCCATTTCAAAGAACTGGGTCTCGTTCTACAATGATGTGTAATTTCAAAAATGGCGTTAAATTATACTCTGGAGACATTTACCGAGAACTAGCGACTAGTCGGCTATGGCTGCGGTCACCGGGTCATTAAAATAACTGGTAATTGACATACAAAACACGTAACAATTTTATGTGGAACGGGTCCCAATATTCTTAGAAGAACACAGTGATTTAAATGAGTGATTTAAATTATGTTTCATTGAAAGTGGGTTGTATGGAACAAAAACGGCCCACGTCGAAGTCAGCGATGTTTAATATGCGTTTTTATGCGATGTAGCAAAAGGTTTAACATTCCCTTATCTGCGTAAAACCGCGCGTGTTGTTGGCAGGGAGCTGCAACACAAAAATGGCTCCTCATGAGACACGTGACTTCACGTCCAGTAATACTAGAACGCCCAATATCTGTCTTTACTTGTATTTGCTTCGGATTAACGAGCATTAGCCGAATAGCAATTCTAATTGATATTTTATGTTGAAAGATACTAGAAAGAGAAAGTGCATGTTTTTGTAGTCCAAAAGGCTGATTGTCAGCTTTTTCGGACAATTGCCCTTTTTTAAAAACTATTTACCTGGACCCAGTTTGAGCAAAATGGCCATGTCTCTTCAGAGTGTTAAAATATTTTCTATTTCTCCCGCTAGGCCTCACATTTTTACGTTTACACGTCACGGTTTGATTGGGTTGTTACCACTCCTATTTCAGACAGGTTTGACACCATAGGAACAATGATATTTCTTTCAGCTTTTAAGCTGCTGTCACTGTTTTAAACTATAGGGCGACCTTTTGCTGTTGAAATGGCAAAAACTGTCAATTTGTCCACAAAGAAACGCGTTCTTTTATTTCCTTCCACCACTTTTTTCCTCCACAATGTCTTTAAGAAATTATCATTGGTAATTAAAGTCGTAGACACAACCCGTCGGCATCAAAAACTTTGGTCTTGTTCCTTTTGTGTGGAGCATTAGCGATTACTCCAAGACAATAAAACACTGGCTGAAATAAATCAAACTATCGTGGATTAAAACGAGTTTTTTCTATAAAACTGGCTTTCGAAATTGAATTCTCCGTGAAAAAACTGTTATTGTCGTTTGTTCTCGAGGAAATACGAAAAATATTAGCCAAAATACGATGTCATTGCTTCTGTTGTGCTTACCAAGGGAAATATGTCATACTGTAATGCCGTATACACAATTGGTTTATGACCTGTGAGCGCCAACAAAAATTGCAAGAACGCTTTAACAATAAAAATTGTTACCCGATCCTGAAAACTCCTTTCGTCTGGAGTTGAAACTATACGGGATACATTTTTGACTATACCAAGAAACTGCTCATGTTAAAAAACAGTGAACAGCACATAGGGACACATCTATAAGTTCGAGTTGGTACATGAGATAGAATTTCATTCAAACAATCGGTTAAAAAGGCGTTATGGGTGTGAACCGTTTTCCTCCGTGTGACACTGAAATACCATGCAAACTCATGAAACATGACGTCGGTTTCGTAAACTCCCTGTAACAATGGGACGTGCATTTGACGTAAATTGTAACAATTACATAATGTAACAACATGCTACCTTTTAGGATAGGCCTAGCAACGTAAAATCTAACAATGACGTAAAATGTAATAGATGTTTCATTTTACGAAATTGTTGCATTTTACGGCCTATCAGGGCACATACTAATGAGCAAATTATTAACTTTATTGGGGAAAGTGCCTCCGCAAATATTTCACAAATTTGCACATACTCTCAGATATAACATGCTTCTTATAATTGACTGCACTTGATTGACTTTGTAGGTTGCACCGTGGCTATCAGCTTCAACATCGGATTGGTCTATAAACCGGTAGTTGTCATCAAGAACCAAATAGATGTCTTAACCGGCGTGCGTTGCGTAGACGTAGATTCTTGCGATAAAACCAAGAACTTCCAAGGCTTTGCGAGATATTGCCGAAGCACGCGATCACACTAGCTTCTTTAGCGAAATTTTCCGTCACGAAACCCAAACCCGTACTCACCTGAGGCGATCACCTTGATAAGCGATAGAAAATAAGTAGGTTGCATCCATCTGGACCTTGCCTGTTTTGAATGTCACCTTGCCTTTGATAGGTTTTGGCTTCAGACGCTCCATGTGTTCTAAGACCACTGATGTTTTACCGTCTGGGTCAACCAATAGGAAACATTATACGCGCGTACACACAGCAGTTCAGGTAAGCAATACGCAAGACCAAATGTGCCTGTCTCTCAATTTCAGTTATAGCACTGAGGTTGTCAGGAGTAGAATGACACTGATTTGGCCTTGGCTGCTTGTCCTGATGATGAAGTTTGAGACATCGAAACATGTTGAAATTGAAAAATCTCGTTGTTTTTATTAACAATTTATGAGACTGTAAATAGCTACCCAGGCACGGATTAATGAGAATCAGAGTTTGAGTTACAGATGAGATGCAGATATAGAGTAAGACGTTATAGAATCAACAGCTACAGCGTCAGTCAATAGAGAGCCAGCTACATGTATATGGAGACAGAAGGTTATTTGATCAACGATTGAAACATTGCTGGAAGTGTCTCAGGGGTTCATCACAAGCCAAATTCGCAGCACTAATCGGACCATAGAATAGACATTGCGTCGGAATTGCAAACGTATGGTCAAGATTAATTAAGTGCTTAACTAGAACCAGTCTCCAGTATATCCTCGCAGCAAAAGCTATTAGCACCGGTCATGGACGACCGGCGTCCAACCATCAAAGGGATAAAACATGACAATGGTCCACACGGCTAGTGATAATCTGTTCAGAAGTTCAAGAGTCCCACTAAATAGTTTCATAAGGTTGGTAAAATTGACTTCGGAAGATGTCTACTGATAGGAGCAGAAACTGTCAAGGTATTATGTTCTTTCCGGTTTTGAAAATAAGAATTTCCATGAGTCCACTGTGAGGTTGTGATTAGTGCAAGTGATCGAGTTGAACAATGGCCTAAAAGGTCCCCTACTCACCCATTTCGTGTTGACTAATGGGAAAAGTTAACATGCACACTCATATTATTTGAAATAATCATTATCTGCCTGTGACTTGCCGTGTCGAACAGTTTTCGAAAATGACGCGTTATGAAAAGAATTGAGCAAGTTTTGAATGAAATTCGCCGACTTCCTAGTCGTGAAAGTAGGCTTGACAGCAAAAATCTGTGACGATCCGAATGGTTTGTTCAACACGCTTTACAGGGCCGTAGGAGGAGCGGGGGGGGGTGGTCGGGGGCACGTGCACCTCAATAAAATTTGCAAGCGTCAGGGTTAAACCGTGGCAATCGACACAGGCGTGGGGTCGGGGACAGTCGAGAAAAGAAACACTGCGAAATACGGATACGAGAGATAACTCAGTAACAGTGTACGGTTGAGTAACCTGCCAGGACATTGTTGTTAGGGTCTCCGCACAGGTCGTGTAAACGCACTTGAAAACGTGCATCTAATCATTCATCCATACATGTATATTTCGAAAAATCGAGAAAATTTGTAAAGCGAAGCTTTTTCGGAGCGCATTAATTTACTGGATTTTTAAATTCAATTAGACAAATTTGCGAATGCAAAACTGTATTTTCTAGAGGCCTCTGTGGCAAAGGATAACGAAGACAATTGTCGCATTACGTTTTTTTTTCGAAATTGTTTATCACTTGAGAAAAATTGATGACCTGACAGATAACATCAGTTGCTGCGCATTTCCTGATTTTTGAATAAATCTTTTCATATTTAGGGGCCCAGTTCTTGAAGAGGGCCATTAAGGACATTCAAGGGGCCACCTTTTTTATTGACAAATTCTAAAGGGGCCGCTCAGGAGAGAGGACCCAATGTTGGAATCGATTACCTATATTTTCCTGTTTTTGTGAAATCGTGGAAATGATCTTTCACTCTCTTCTACGCTTAAATGTAAACTATGCTAATGTATAGCAGGAACTAAACGACAATGCTATTTGAACATCATCTTAGCTAAACAAAGTGCGATTGTATTCATTGACAACTTGTAAAAGTGAACACAAAAAATTCTGCAACTAAGTGACGCACCTTCGGGCTCACATAAACCGCATCATGCAGTGCTATTCCCCAAGACCACTTCAGGATACTTAGAGGACACGGTTGAGTGATTTAAGGCGGATCATTTTCCACACCAAACTCGTTCTTACAAACATTTGGAAATTTCCAACCTAATTCATGTTCACATCGTCGCCGCTATATGTTGTGTTTCTAATTAATTTGACCAAGCAATCACAGAGATAAGTTCAACTTTAATGATGTTTAGCGTTTCATCTTAAGGTGTCCCATTTCAGATGAGACCCTCTCTCGGAAGGATAGTTCGAGGAAAATAACCCTTTGTCTCTCTATACATATAAATTCGACACTGTCAAGTATTTAGGAGGGGAATTTGAGATTGAAAACACAAAACATTTCGTGAACAGCACAGCAATATCAAGACATTCCACCCAACCAACCAAAAATATGAAAATACAATTGGATTGACCGCCATCGAACAGGTGCAACGTTGAAGAACGTAAAGACCACTGTGAATTACACAAAAGGACTAATTCCGATGCTTAGTTATAAAATAATGTTCATTTTTCCAATAGTATCACAAGAATAGTATTTCTTTTGAAAATCGATAAGAAGTTGTTTGTAAGGAATTTTCACATGTCAAAAAGACTGTCGGGGTTATGATTTGTGATGACCGTGTACATATCAAACTGGGGTACTCAACGTACTCTTGCAATCATAAACTAAAGATTTCAGCGTTTATTTTTGGAGTTCACGTTTAACTCGTGAACCGTTATAGGTACCTCTGAAATGAGCAACTTAATACGCATGCCCCGTGCCTCATGTTCCCCCGGTTACCAGCCAAAACTCTGCAAAACTGCTTATAGCATTCCGTTCAGATAAACAAATTCGTTGATGACTGATTTACCTGTTTATGCATCTACAAAAAAATAGGCTTGTAAAAAATTTCGCCAGTCCAGGTCTGTCAGTGACCTAGAATTTTACAAATCACGCAAGAGAAAGCACCGAAAGTTGATTAGAGTTAAGAAACAACCGCATAATTCAAAGACATTAAAGACAATAAATAGCACAAATGATACAAAACAATTCTGGAATTTAGTGAAAGCAAACTTTCGCAAAAACAAGTCTATATCCTCGATCACGCTTGATATATGGTACCGTTATTTTGATGATTTACTAAATCAGAAAGTTCAGATCGGTAAAAATGTGCACAATAATGGTCTTCATGTTTTGAATGCTCACAGCAACTTTTGCGAACACTGTGAGGCAAATGACCCGAATCTTTGAATTGTGGTTTTACTGTGACAGATCGAAATGGCTATTCAGTCGCTCTCCAGCGGAAAGGCGGCTGGTATTGATGGCTTGATTGTCGAAGTGTTTAAGTGCACCAGTAGTCAAGTAAGTCCTTTTTCTAGTGGCTCTACTAAACAAGATTTTGCACAGTGGTGGGTGATACTCGTAGGCATAGTGTGATACTATTTTGGTACCACTGTTTAAACAGGGGAATGTCAATGACCCTAATAATTATAGAGGAATTTCCCTTCAGCCAGTGATTGGAAAAGGTTTTATTAAAATTTTAAATGTGCGCCTTACTGATTGGGCCATGGAGAATGATGAATTGTATGAATGCCAAGCAGAACTCCGAAACTTCTATAGCACTGTCGACCAAATTTTTACGTTGTCAACTATGGTTCAAAAGTAAATAAGCAAAAGCAAGGACATCGTTTCTACTGGACATTCATTGATTATTCTAAACCATTTGACAAGATTCCCCATCAGTTGCTTTGGCCCAGATTACAAAAAATGGAGTTCATGGTGATTTTTTAAAAAACTTTTACACACAATGTATAGCAAACTTCGGACGCGTACGAGAACGCAGGGTAGTATAACTGATGTTTTTGAGTGCACTATTGGCCCTAGGCAAGGTTGTTTGTTAGGCTCTTTTTGGTTTACATTGTATTTGAATGAATTTGTAGAATGTATCCACTCTAGAAATGACGATGGTATTTTTCTAAGTCAAAATGTCTCTGATGTAAAAGTATCGATATATGCCGATGAAATGGCCTTGTGTGCTTACTCTACAGTGAAACTGTAAAAACTACCGTGTACTTAAAAGAAGTTCTGCCAGGAATGGGACAAGTCTGTAAATTTAGTAAAAACCAAAATTACGGTGTTTAGAAACGGAGGTCTCATGAGAAATTGCGAGAGGTGGTATTTTGGAAATGAAAAACTGCAAGTGGTTTCCAGTTTCCAGTATCTTGGTGTTGCGTTCACGCCAAAGTTATTGTGGTCTATGGCTACTCAGACCCTGCCAGCCCATGCCACGAAGGTCGCCATTACCAGTCGACAAGCTACAAAGAAGCTTGGGCATGTTTCAATTGCGTGTGGCTTTTTAGATTTTTGATAAAATGATTTTCCCTACCTTGTGCTATGGAGCCGAAATATGGGGCTTTAAAGAATACAACTGGTTTGAACAAGTCGTAACTCAAGAGCAGCTTACGACAGTTTGCTTGACTTAGGTCAAAATGGTCGTCATTTCCGAAATTTGGCCACATCAGTTAGACTTATATTGTCAAATTATGGATTCCACGAAAGACGTTGTGTGTGCAAATACTTTTCTGCTAGTTTTTAGACAGCGGATAAGGGATTGTTGTGCAAGGATGGAGACAAGATTGTTGAGAGTAATCCTAAACTGTGTATTTATAATCAATTTAAAGAGAAATTTAAATTGGAAAAAAATTTAAGTGTGAGTATACCCCGTGCACAAATTATGTCCATGGCACGTTTTCGTTGTTCCAGTCACAGTCTCATGATTGAAGTAGGTAGGTACTTGAATTTGGATAGGGCAAACAGTGTGTCCCTTCTGCCTCAATGTTATAAACGACGAGTATCATTTCATTCTAAACTGTGATAAATATTCTGAACTGAGCGAATACTATATTGAAGTGTAAAGCTGGAATTTTCCATCTTTTTAAGTTCAATAGATTTATGTCAACAAGTGATGATGCTAAATTAGTCAATCTATGTAAATACGTATTTTACGCTTTTCGTCTCCATGCCAGCCTGCTGCACTCTTAAGTATGTTACATGTTGTTCTTTTGTACAGTGGGCCTATTGCCTTTATTACATAAATAAATTGATTGATTGAAAATCGATAGAATAAATGACTGTTGACAATTAAAAGCTAATTTTGTAAGCATTAATGATGTTTGAGTGAATTTAGTTGCAGCCTGAACTTGAGAAACTCTATAGTACGACCCCCAAATAGTAAAGTACACTAAATGATATGCCTATCTAAAATACCTCTCAAAGACTTTGACGAAATATATAGACGCTGAGGTTGGCCAATAGTGAATTATATCAAATAAACACAGAAAAACTAGGACACACAGAGTCTATATATTTTACATCTAATTAACACACACTGGTAAATTGCTGATGATATAATTGTCCAAATCTCGTGCGAAAAAGGCGATTTTGAAACAGCTCCAGGGACACTATACCAGGGACCTCGGGACCTTATATTTTCAAAAAATTCCTTCAAAGATTGATCATAATAAAACGAAGTTTTCCCGAAACGGCATCACAATAAAACGGATCTTGACCTTAGAGCCAGCGCAGACGGATAGATAAGATGCCTGTCTCAAGTGAATCATAGCTGAGGTGACCAGCGACTAGCTTTAGTTAATCGAATTTCGCAATCTCTCTGTCAGTAGATCAGCTACATTTACTTGAAGCACCTCCAAGCTACTCGTCAGTGCGCTGGCGCCAGGTACATTCTTACTCTCCATGAATCTTAGTTGATTCACGGTTATTCAACTTCTGATGGCTGCATCCCCGGGATTGCCCCCAACCTATGGCGGACGTGGGAGATTCGGTACAAATATGGCGGCATCGGTAGCGTGGGGGGAGGTTGGTTGTGGAGGTGGTGGCGATGGGGAGGGGGGGGGCGAATTTTGGCGAAGTCGAATTGGTATGTGCCCCCAATAATTTTTGCCTGTATTTAAATATTAAGACTAACTGATTCGTTTGAGAATATCGACAGTGTTCCATAACTGGTCGACGGAATCAATGACATGTCAGCGAGTCAGAAATGATTCGTCAGACGCTAGGCGCGTTCCATTTTTATCGACAAGAGCGTTCGTCCACCATAAGTGTTTTGTGTAGCGAATTGAATGGACAGAATGTGCTTTTCACAATGGCCAGTTTGTGAGTAAAAACTGGGAACATATACCCAGTATGCCAAATGACGAATGTATTGTTCCTGTCCTAGGACCAATGTTACTACCAGCTCCCACCAGAGAACTAAATTTGCGCAAAGAAAGAGAAGCGTCTCCTTATAAGATTCTTCTCTGCCTAGATATTAAGTATTTTTGAGATTCAACCAAAATAAAATACTTCGAAGAGAGCTTGGATCGCAACAAACTGTTTCCTATGGAAAGAACTTCGTTTTGATGAAATTAATCACGGTGTTTCAGAAATCATAATTCAAGAGTGGTCGAGATACTCCTACTCACTGCCAGGTTACAGGCCTGAAACCACATGGATACGTTGGAGCATATAAAGTCTATACAAGCGTGCGCAAACGAGGAACCTTAAATGTTAATAGAGAATTATATCACAGTTCATACTATAACCACTAGGTGTCTCTGTAGCTAGCTTCCCACCACGGTGACTATACATTGATATTTCATAGAGGTAGGAATTATCATCTTTTCCACGTGTATTCTCTTTAGATCTCGTTTATAGTATATTATACTTAAACTATCCAGTAAGCATGCTCTTTACTTGAACTTCTAGGTCTCCATCATTCTTTCAATAAAGGTTTGAAACGAAATGACGAATGTTTATCTAGTTAACTTAAAACACTTTCAAGAAAACCTCGGTACCAATCTTCAGTGAGGAAGCCCAACAGAATTAATGTTGTATTGGTGGTGATGGTCGTGTGATACGTCGTTGCCGGCGAAAAACGTTACCGATGCGCAGAAAATACAAAAATCCTGCGACACACACATAACAGTTCTAGCACATGAGTGTAACGAAAGACATATTACCGGGTCCCACATTCGCCGTGCATCTGAATTTGATTGGCATTTTGGGGTGGTCGAATGCATTTAACTGTTCGATTACCACATGGTATGGTCGTCCTGAAAAGAGGCATCAATGCAATATGTCAGAGCTCTCGATGTAGAAATCAATTACAAAATATCAATTACATTTACAATGTGAATTGTAAACGGCGACCCGTATCACATGGAATTTGACAGGGTAACTCGCATTACGATTGAACAGGGACGGCACCGCAGAATTGCAAGCGAAACGTGTCCATGCCTTGTTGTGATGGAATTTTTTGAGAATCGATATAATTTTTGATATGCTCCTATACATTCACCTTTGATGTAATTTTGATGTAACGTTCGTGTTCATTTGCAATCGAAAAATTACTATAATTTTACCCCATGCCAGAAAGGAAGATGCAATATGATAGATGTTGAACTGTAATCCTGCGTAATTAAGTTCCATCTGCGTGTGCGTGTGTGTGTGTGTGTGCACGCATGCGTGCTTGCGTGTGTCCACGCGTTTTTTATCATTTTATGGCAGGCTGGTGGTCTGTTCACATGGAAGAAATCCACCTCTTTCATTCATGTTTAAACTGAACAACAACTGTTGCATTAAATAACTCAAACTTTGAGCCTCTAGACTTTAATTGTGATTGACTCAGGCACACCGTAACAATTACAGCAGCGTTTGTAGTAATATTATTCTTTCATAATTCTATCAACCAAACAGAATAAAATCCGTTTGATATACATAACAGTACAAGCATGCACACGGTTGCGCGTTTAATTAGTGACTGACACAAAAAACATCAGTCCAAAAAAACGTCTGTTAATAATAAAATTTCGAAACTTACTGATACAATCATCAAGTTTGCCGTTCCAGTTATTTAGCGCAATGCACTTTCGCGTTATTGTGGTGGAACCCTTCGAGAAGAAATGAGGGAAACTGCACGAGAATGTTTGTGATACGCCTTTTTTGACTACCACCGTACGAGGATTCTGATTCTTCAAAGAAGCTTTGCAGGTATGGCCTGAAAACAAAAACGTTTACCTCGTGACGGGTTGTCAGGTCGCTCGAACAGTGTCAGCTTGCCAAATATAACGATTTATTGAGAAATATACACATGGCCATAGGCCCCAAGTATATCATGTACAATACAGAACATTGTTAGGTGCCACGTTTCAAACTGGATAATACATTATGACGCTTGAGAGCGTGATGGACGAATTTAATAAGTAGGCTATCTGGAGTTCTCATGAAAGAATCAAATTTAGATGTCGTGGGAGAATGACAAAAACGATCACTTAAGTACTTAACCCGAAGGTCTTGGTACGCACTGCAAACTAACACGAAGTGGTATTCGTCCTCTACACACCCAGAATTACATAATTCATACAACCTGTTTTCATAGGGAATATTTGTGTGGCGACCTCTTTCCACTAGTAACGAATGATTTGAACATCGCAATCGAGTCAGAGACTGGATAAAAACACGTGGGATATCAAACATTTCTAGATAATTCTGAAGATGATACTTTGTTTTGTACCCCACATAGTAAGGCAGTTTTGCGTTACATTCGATATCAGATTGCCAACCTTGCAAATAATAGTCGTTGACACGTTGAGAAAAAACAGTCAAGAAATACGCTTGATTTACCACACCCTAATTAATCCATACACCTGAAAAACCATACACAGACAGAAGTTTCCTTACAAAACTTGTCCAATTATAGGAAGATCTTCCGATCAGGTCTGACTGAAAAAGCATATCATATGCAGCTTTTACCCCACGATTACTAGGCATCTCCAGCATTTTAAACCAGTATTTTAAACAAGAAACAGAATATTTTGTTGGCAATGGGAATCGACCACATTCTCCCATAATTGCCGAGTTTGAACAACAACTGCCTACTCCTAAAATGCGTTTACAAAACTTGATATGTACATTTTCCGATTGTTCATATTCCTTAAAGCCCCAAATATCCTATTACTGCAACTCGCTTTCAAACAGTAACATTTTGACAACTTGTTGGCTTTCTATGTTACACCCAAAAGCTACATGTACGCTACATGCCCATGCGTTGTCAACGTCTCCTTTAGCTCCATTACTTTAAACATGAGTCACTTTGCTAGGGTATCTGAGTTTTAGGTAACGAAACTAGAATCACCTCGAGAGGCTCAGCCATAAAAAAGAGTGAGGGCAGTCTGGTGTTTTGCAGTGCATCAGGCGTGCGCAAGCCACATTCTTGGGCCCATTGCACGAAACGCGTTGATTTTCATAACAAAAATTCACAATGCAAAAAATTTTATTTTTAAAGTGAACCCCCCTCGTTTTTTTCCAAGTTGGTTTACTTGGGGTTTACACACGCTGGCGGTGCCGTTTTTGTTTTGCTGGAGACGTTTTTGTTTTATTTTTTTCTAATTTTTGGGTCCTGGCCCGAGGGGGGGGGTTAAGCCCCCTGCACCCCCCGTAGATCCGCCACTGGCCGCGCTGTCGATTATTTTATCCCCGTTTGCAGGCTGGTAACAGACACTGCGGTCGCACAGACGGCGTATCGACTAAGCCTGGGTTCCTGAATGAATGGTACTTCCGGGTTCGCGGTAAGTTCAAAATGGCGGCGTGTTCTTCAGGCGTGGGTTCAGTAGACGCTAGGACCTAGCTAAAACCTAGTCAAAGTCACGTGTTCTCATTTAAAATGCACGGCAATATCTCACGTAATCTCGGAAAGTCTTGATTTTTAGCGAGGTCCTAGCGTCACTGAACGGGAGGCAGGTCTTAATCGTGAGTGGCGCGTTTATTTAAACTTTAATCGATTACGGATTGTGTATTAGTTATGGGGTAGGCACTTCTTGGATCCTTATAACATCCTCTAACCATGTAATAAGAGCTAACAACGTGTGCTGCTTGGACAAATTACACCGCAAATTATTACTTTACGCTGCAAATAATTACTTTACGCCGTTAAATTACGCCGCAAATAATTAATTTACGCCACTAATAAGAATTAATTTGCGCAGGTAATTTTACGACGACACTTTCCCCCAATGGCCCATCATAGTGTCCCCTCTATCGTCGGCATTCCTGTCCTGCTGTGGGACGAAAGGTGTGTCGTCCTGTTTTCGGTGCTTCGGAAGTCCGTCTGCCGTTTCTCTTAGAAAAGGTGCCTTGTACATTTTTTCCTTCAATCGGTAGGAAATTGGCTCAAGAATTCTCTGATGTGCATCACCCAAATGATTTCAACCTATTTCCCTTCAAAGCGTTAAGTTTTGTGAAATCACTGAGGATTTCACAGCTTACTAAACTTAACGTAAACAAGTCGACTGGCATGGACGAGATTCCATCGAAATTACTGAAATTCACGGGTCCGTTGCTCTGTAAATCACATTTATTTTCAACAAATCGTTGGAAACTCAGTTCATACTAGCCGCATTGAAGAAGGCCAAATATTTTTAAGGAAGGCGATAGAAATATTGTAAACAATTATTGTCCAATCTCAGTGGTCCCTGTTGTTATGAAAATTTTTGAAAGAGGTGTACGCTCACAATTGTACTCTTATTTAAAGTCAAACAATCTTTTATGCGATGAACAGCCGGGTTTTCGCCCCGAGCACTCTACAGCTACTCCTCTTCTTGATATATCTGAGTACTTACTTGACAATATGGACAATGGTAAAGTTACTAGTGAAATCTTTCTTGACCTGAAGAAAGCTTTCGATACTGTTAACCACAATAGATTGCCGTTAAAACTTTCAAGCTGTGGTGTAGGCGACGCCGAACTCGATTGGTTCAGTAATTATTTAAGTAATCGGAATCGAGTCATCATTGTGAATGGAGCGTTATCAACACCACTTGACGTGACCTGTGGTGTCCCCCAGGGGTCCATACTGGGTCCATTGTTATTTTGTGTATGATTTACCCACGTCAGTGAAACAATGACACGGAATGTTGATAAAACCAATGTTATGACTATTGGTAGCAGACTGAGGGTGGCTGTGTTGCCATTACTATTAACGGCTCTCAGCTGGCAAGAATTGAGAAATACAAATATCTGGGTGTTATGATTGGTAATAATTTATCATGGGACGAGCATATAGAGTATGTGTGCATAACATTTTCTCAGCGGATTGGGCTTTTGCACACAGTCAGGAGGTATGTCGATCAGGCTACTCTTCAGGAGTCTAATTGTACCACACTTTGATTACTGTGATGTTGTATGGGGTAATTGTGCATCATACCTTCACGATATACTTCAAAAATTGCAAAACAAGGCTGGGAGGCTGATACTCAACTATATTGGCCTTCATAGCGACTTTACTATATCTGACCTCCTCGGTAAACTTTGTTAGTACAGCCTGTTTAGCAGGCGTGCCTTTCATTTAAACTTTATGGTGTACAAAGCCAAACATAGCGTCGCACCTAGTGACCTTACTGCTAAATTTAAGGCAGTCAGAGATTCTCACAATTACAATAATAGAGTGAGTGTTTCTGGCTGCCTGGTACCAGATAAACCTAAAAACAACTTTGGAAAAAAGAATTTTTGCCTACAGAAGTGCTGTCACTTACAACGGATTGGGGACTGCCGTCTCGAACGCGCCCGGTGTCCACGTCTTCAAACAGAATTACTGGGACTTTGTGCGTAGTTCGGAACTGTAGGCCTCAGATCATCATTATTTTATCATTATTTTACTCTATTTTGTCTTATTTATTCATCTTATTGTTCAACTATTTTATACTAATTTATGTTATTTATTAATCGTTTCAATGTAATTGTACATAGCTGTCTGTATTTTACTTCGTGTAATTATTTCCGACTGGGCCCACTTCAAAATCAGTGTATTCTAAAGTGATCACCCAGTCTTTTAAAGAAGCCTAAATAAATAAATATATATTGTTCCTGTTTCAATTATACGCCTTGTTTATGATGCGTTTGAAACGTGCGGTCACTAATTATTGACAAGGTGCCCGAAGTCGTATACCAAAAATTGCGGGTTTCTAGTGTGCTAATTCCCACCCCTTTTGCGGAGTAGATTTGTTCTGCCTCACCCCCACTTGAGGGGTTGAAGCCAATGCTGTGGGCCTTTTGAGTGGACGGAATGTGTATCTAGGGACCAATTGGACCCCGCACCGGTCCCACAAAACTTATTGAAAAAGTACCGCCTACCCGCAATTTTTGGTACACGCATGCGCAACTGCACTGTTATTTTTCAATACCAGCCAGACCCAGTGAAGCCGAAGGTAAGTGGAGTCGAACACAGCTTTGGGTATTGTAAGTAGTACACAACAATGCACATATCTGAGGTATTGCCCTGTTACATGCGCGCACCCAGTCTAAAAACGGGGTCTCGAATTTTTGAAATGTGGACCTTTTACTAAGATTTACGGGTTACCTTCAGAGCCATGAATTGTGCATTCAAAGTTTGGTAGCTCCTGCCTTTTCAGTGGCCTTTGTCTCGTTTTTTACTTTTTTTCGTAGTTTTTGTTTCTCTGAGGCGGACCTTCTCGTCCTACTTCGCCAAATGAGGGTCTCTTTTGAGCCCCCCTAGCGCCCCTAGATGCGCGCATGTGTTATAGCTACTTGTACCACAGCAATACGGAAAACACCTGGTTGAAAAAATACACAGTTGAATCATGAGCCAAAACTCGTAAGCTTTTGATCGAAGCACAGACTGGATAAATGTATAATGCAGTGCGGGACTATCTACCCACTTTAAAAACTGACAGCAGCTTAGGTGATTAGAACAAATCCCATTTCTCAAGAGACTGCATTGGACACGTATAACAGCAAGCGATAGGCCAAAACAAAAGTTATAATTGATGTAAAACCTTTCCCAAAATTAGCACCAGCTAGTGGCCACAAAGAATCTTACCAGTACAGTGTGGTACAGTAACGTTCCATGTTCCTTGTGTGAGACACTTAGTTTGCTTCTTCAATGTTCCATCAGGAAAAGCAAAGCCTCTTTGACACGTATGTGTAACTATCGTTCCCTGTTTTACTTCATGCACCGAGTCAGATACGCTATTGACAACCTGCTGCAGTATACAACTTCCAGCTGTAAAATGTGCATGATATAGTCAGCAGACTGCCAAAACTCAAATGGGTGCCGAAAACATTCCACATAAAGTGAGAGCACGAAAGCGTGATTCTCTTGCCAAAGCCAATAACAAGGGGTAAATACTTTTTCGATAATCCTGATCGTACCTTTTTTGTGGCAGTGATTTGGGAACGAATTTGACACCAGCAAACAGGAAAAGGGCAAAAAACCTGGAAACCGCGAATGGGATTCCTCTCTCACCCCTCAGTAACTCACAGCGTGCAAGAGAGAAAGAGTTCACTGCCACGAACGGCAACATCTTTCATTTTCGGAAATTTCGAGACCTTTACCATTTTTTGTGAATCCGTTTGAATAATCCAACACAGAATTTGAGGGCATGACAGCCAAAACAGTGTTGAATTAAAGCACAGAACTCTAAACCTGGAATGCCAACTCCCTCACGTAACCTGTGTATTCTTTTGTTAGAGCTTGAGACCACGAGATTTCACGCGAGAGTTTGCGCTGTGAATTTCCGGTTGTCTGCTTGACAGAATTTTGTTGGGGTGTTGTAAAGCATAATTTAATTGCTTCATTTCCATTTTGTCATTTTTGTTCATCAGCCGAGACTCTTGAGGTACGGTTACAGACAACCTACGAGTTTTCGGCAAAATTAGTCAACAAGCCCGTCGATCACGCTGGTCATTCTTTATACATTCTTTATCATGAAAACAATTACGTGTTTCAGCAAGATGGGGCTCCTTCACACAGGCTCATCTGAAGCAGACCACACCCAAATTCATCAAAAAGGATGAGCTGCCTGCGCTCAGTCCTGACTGCAATCCAATGGACTATGGCATATGGGACTTCCTGTTATTTTTTGAAAGGTGTTTTTAATTGACAAAACTAGCACAATTGGACACAGATCTCTTTGATATTTTGTTGATGATATCCTAAACCTTACCGGTAAGAAAATGGCTCAGTTTTTTGGGACACCTAATATACTATATAGCGTGTTCGTAATTTCGAATATCGAATGACATCACACCCGGTTACAACTTACTGACGTGAAAGGGGCCTAATGATTTAGTGTCCATCCATACCCAATCATTCTCCGATTTTCCAACTGTAGCAACGCACCTACAAAATATAGGCACAGTAGTGAACAAACGCGTATTGCGTGAAAGTGCTCATTAGTGACCTTCGAATACCGCAGTGATGTGACCGTTGTGCCCTTTTATGCATACAAGGAAACGCCATACAGGTATCGGACAATTGAAAATCGTCTTGTTTCCAGGAGAAAAAGTGCTCAGTACCATCACGCGCAAATGCACGGTGGCTGTAAAAGGACATCACGGCAACATTTTTCCTCCGATGCTAACTCTATCGATAGACTTATTAACTTAGACTTACCATCTCTATCGATAGTTTTATTAACTCTGTCGATAGACTTAATATCTCTATCGATAGGCTTATTAGCACTATCAATAGACTTACCACCTCTATCGATAGACTTATTAACTCTATCGATAGACTTACCATCTCTATCACTAGACCTATCACCTCTATCGGTAGACTTATTAACACTATCTATAGGCTTACTATCTTTATTGATAAACTTATTAACTATTTCGATAGACTTAGTATCTGTATCGATAGACTTACTATCCCTATCGATAGACTTACTATCTCTATTGATAGACTTACTATCTCTATCGATAGACTTAGTAACTCTATCGATATACTTATTAACTCTATCCATAGACTTAGTATCTCTATCGATAGACTTAGTATCTCTATGGATAGATTTACTATCTCTGTCGATAGACTTACTATCTCTATCGATAGACTTATTAACTTACTAACTCTATCGATGTGGTTGGGACTAATGCCATGTTTCATGACCCACAACACAGGCAGAGCGACAGGTGCAATGGTTATTTAAATAGTTAAATGGCCTTGCATGAATACCATGATGTTCATATCTGTCATACCGCCAACAGGGGGTTGCTACGAAATAATAATCACTGGTCACTTGTCTCGGCATACAATACAGATGTAGACACGGCTAACTCATTTTGGCTTATCAGCCATTATCCCGGGGCCCAAAGACCCTATATTTGGTCAGTGAGGTGCCGCTGGACCTCGAAATTGGCGACCATTTTTATACCTTGCATTTCCATGGTTTAAAAGTTCGTTCTAGATTATCAGTATCTGGATCAACAAGGTACGCCTGAGCTAGTTTTCAGAGTCCGTCATTGCTAATTCGTTTGCAATATTGTCTAAAATCATGGTTCTTAGAGCACTGCACTGTTGATTTCAAGTTTGACAGTATGTTGGCTTTTTCTGTGGCTCAGGAACTCGTAGGCACCGAACAGACTGTTGAACTGTTGAAATTGTTTTTTAATTGAGTAGACAAAAGTTTGTAATAAAAAGTTGATTTGCTGTGTTGCGTATTGTTTAGTTCAATATTGAGTTCTGCGATAACTGTAAGCAAGATAGGTATGAGATGGATTTAGTTTCAACAAAATTTGAATTGACATATTTTATGATTTCTTGTGTTATACATGCGTATACATATGATGATACGGTAACTATAAGCAAGTTACACGTACGTGTGAGATGGTTCTTAAGAGTCCACGATTCGTTACTTTCAGAAGGTTAGACCTATCGACAATAGCTTCCATTTTTGAAGGTGTGCTGACCATGGCGTCGAAGTGCCACGTTTTAACCGCATGTTTATCACAGATGCAATCAGGTTGTGTATAGTTGCCAGTACGACAGTATTGATAATCATTATGTATGAGACTTGTTATTATTGAGTGATATGATGTTACTGTATATAAGAGTTTTATTTTTTTTTTTCAAAATAAATATTCAATTAATACTATTGACGCTTCATTGCAAACATTCACATCTGGTATCAAAATTGGATATATACATCAAAAGTGTAGCATTGGACCTAACTGTTTGAATTCGTCATGAGCAATTATTTATTATATGACCTCAAGGGAGAACGGGATAAAGCACAATGAATAAGTGACAATGGACAAATCAAAATTAAATTAAAAGGCTCTGATGATTCAAACTCGTTGAGAGAAGGCCCCAGACGGATCAATGACAGATAACACTTTCCAAATTGTGCCTCGAGGTACAGTTACACCATTTGCTACGCACTTGATGCATAAATGAATAACCGTGCATCTGACCTGAACCCGCAAAAAGTTCTTCAACAAAATGAACCATTTCATCAAAATCAAACATATTTTTACGGCGCAGAAGTCCGTAAGTCGCCAAAAACACGTCACAATTGCCTTGTGCTTAGTGACGCTCCAAAACGACGCATAGGTACCGTTGTTATTTCATTTTGAGTCTGTCATAGCTTGAATAAGTCGACCAGATGCTTGTTTCGGTCCTCTATTTTAATTTGAAACCAAAGTAGCAACCTCGACATCATAACTCTATCAATAGAGCCAATAAGTCTATCGATAGAGTAAATAATAATAAGTCTATCGATAGAGTTAGTAAGTCTATCGATAGAGTTAGTAATTCTAACGAAAGAGTTAAGAAGTCTATCGATAGAGTTAGTAAGTCTATCGACAGAGATACTAAGTCTATCGAAAGAGTTAATAAGTCTATCTATAGAGATATTAAGTCTATCGCTGGTGTTAATAAGTCTATCGATAGAGATATTATGTCTACCGATAAAGTTAATAGGTCTATTGATAGAGATGGTAAGTCTATCGATAGAGTTAATAAGTCTATCGATAGAGTTAATTAGTCTATCGATAGAGTAAATAATAAATAAGTCTATCGACAGAGATAATAAGTCTATCGATAGAGTTAAGAAGTCTATCGATAGAGTTAATAAGTCTATCAATAGAGTTAGTAGCTCTATCGCTAGAGTTAATAAGTCTATCGGAAGGGATAGTAAGTCTATCGATAGAGATAATAAGTTTATCGCTAGAATGAATAAGTCTATCGATAGAGTTTATAAGTCTATCGATAGAGTTAGCAACGGAAAAAAGTTACCATGTCGTCTTTTTACAGCCACCAAAGCAGCTCTGTTTATCACAAAGTAACAGAATACAATTCGGCTACAGGCTGTTCAGTGTATAATGTAGATGGATTAAACTCTGCCATGTCTGCATTTCGTGATCCCTTCTCAATTACTTTTGGAACTAACGGGTTGGCATACGTATGAATTTGGATATTTTTGATTTCGTTTTGAAAGAATATTTACACATTGCCCACCTAACGGATTGCATTTTCTAATAAAGTATCTTTGCTTTCCCAGTTACAATCTGTTTTCTATATGATTTTTGGCCTTAGTTGAAAAAATTATTTACAATTGTACGTTTAAAGTAAACAAACTTTAGGTAACCCTTTTAGAGTCAAACTTAATTTTCATAATTCTGATGGTGTGTTACCTTTCAAAGATGGCTATTCTATGCACATGTCCATTTTACGTTTCTTTTTTCCGTTGTCATAACATAACTGAACGTTAGTTTTGCCAATTTCACGACTGCACCGCAGTTGGAATTGTCATTGGAAATAGGGACATATTTCCACCCCCGTATCTTAGTAAAGAAAACAACCTGAGGAAAATATTCTCTGGGTAACACTTGTTCCCGGGGTCATCATGTTAATGATCTAATTTCACAAAAATTGGTTGACATGTGCTTCGTTCCTGAAAATAACCCTATTGCGTGATTTTCTCAGACACCATCTCTTAAATCTACAGATAATCAAATAATTCAAAGCGGGATTAAGCTTGTTAAAGGTTCTTGTAACACACATAATTATTCACAGACCTCAGTTTTACTCCATTTTCAGCACTCGTAAGCCTCACATTGTCTAGAACGTGCAGTTCATAAAACCTTGAAGACAACGGCTTCCACGTCCTGACCTTCTCCTTTATTACTTTAACCGGTTTGCCAGGCAACACCATCTCAAGAGCCAGCTTCGAAACTTGAAAACAGAATTTTAAATCAACTTGACAAGTACTCACGTATCATCCAATACACGTCAAGCTCTTAAATAGAATTGAAGGATCAACGGGGCGCTTCTCACAAAACGCATTATAATGGAAATAAAGTAGCAGAATGGAAGGAAAACACTTGTTCACTGTGTTAGCCCTAACCGACTTAAATTCCGTTGACATCTTTAGGGAACCGTAAACGGTCTTATCATTTGTATTTCACCTATTTTTACCTTTCTCTAACACCGACGAATCAATCTGTCATCTTGTAATCTCAATTTTGTCCTAATGAGGTCATGCTGTGACCCTAGTGTTAGCCAATCAGCCACGCGGATGCTTTAGTTCACGAGTTTAATACTAGGTAAAAATGAAAATGGCGAGTGGTAAGCGAATAGTAAAAAGACGAACATTCGAGGGCTTGATTGGCGTGCAGTTATATTTGCCGTATTATTTCTGTAGATAAATTTGTTCAAGCCATCGTTATTTCGACGTGTGCACGTTAGTATTTGACACTCACTGGAGTTTGATATGTATGACACTAAATTCTCCGCTCCCAATGCACGGACTACCAACCCTGTTTAAAGATGAAATTGCACGTTCTTAACTATGTTAATGCTAAGCAGGAACCAAGTGGCAATGTTACTTTAACATTATCTACGCTAAACAAAGTGCAGTTGTATTCATTGACAACTTAAAAATGTAAAAAACAAAAAACTGCACTAATGACATACCTTGCGGGTTCACATAGCCCGCATCATGGGGTGTTATTGCCCACGTTGCGATACGTAATGGACACGGTTCAGTGATTTTTAGGGGATCATTTTCAGCACGAAACTCGTTCTTAAAAACATTTGACAATTTTCAACTTCACATCGCATGCGCGCACCCAGGGGGCTCGGAGGAGGGCTCTAACGAGCCCTCCCAATTGGCGAAGGGGGCAAAATTGTCCGACCTCGAGAGGCAAAAAGTCTGAGAAAAAATGGGACAAAAGTCCACTAAATAAGGGCAAACGCGCAATTCACAGAGGTACGCCCGTTCTTGTTTAGTCTGCCCGCTCTTTTGTTAGCAAATAGTCCACAACGTCGAGAATTCGAGCCTCCCATATCGAAGGCTGGGTGCGCGTATGCATCGTCGCTATATGGTGTGTTTCTAATTAATTTCGCAAATCACAGAGATAAGGAATTATCCTGCAAGTTCCACTTGAAGGGCACTTCTCCATAACTTTAAATATTGAACTTGACCACTTGAAGGAGTTACGATAAAGACTTTTTTTGCAATTCTGCTTTCATCCACTAGAACTAAATGATTCCAGAGCCTTAGCATATTTTCATGTTATTTGTAGTGTGAATTTGGCCAACCCGAGTCGCCATAAAGTACTGCATTGGCAGCATACTTGTGGACCCCTAAAAATATACGCAATGCTCTCGTTCTGATCATTTCGTATTTGGAGTATTGATAATAACCCAAATTCCAGATCCATATTCTAGAATTGAAGCTAAGGACATTTCAAAACATTTACTGTAACTGTTGAAACCCATGTTACCAATAACTATATTTGTACTTGCTCACCAGAGCTCCCAATTCTCTGGACGCGGAGCCTTCTAGTACTTCAGTTGTCAAACTGAAATCCATTGTCTTTCTAAGAGACGGGTATGAACACAACACCCCTCCCAAATTCAAAAAGACATGCCAAATTGGAGAACCTGTAGCTTCGATAAGCTACAGCTTGGAAAAATTATTCATTTCACTTTTTGCATGAAAAATATATGTAGAGTGCTGCAAAGCTCGTTAAGCAAATGTGTTCAATCCATCAGCGCACCCAAGGGGGCTTCGGGGGCTCGAACGAGCCCCCTATTTGGCGAATTGGGTAAAAAGGTCCGCCTCAGAGAAACAAAAACTCCGATGAAACTAGGAAACGAGACAAAAGTCCACTAAAAAGGCAGGAACTACCAAAATTCGGCAATTGCACAATTCATAACTCTGAACATACCATGCGAATCTTAATAAAAGTTCCACTTTCTCAAAAATTGAGCCTCCCATATTTTTAGGGCTCGATGCCCTCATGCAATATAATATTAATGAACAAGGAGAAATATAATATTCTTTTTTAGTCAACAATCATAAAAATTGGATTTCCTTGTTTTGTTCTTCCTATAGACCTAATTCACGCCGACAGGAGGAGTGTTCCAAAACGAGGCTCGCTACGATAGCTCTGTTTGCTTATCGCATAGTTTTATTACGCGTTGCTCGAACGGCGATAGAAAATATACCGACACCCAACTGTCTGTTTTACAATCCATAAGGACGTTTCGGAAGCGTTCGGTCATTGCCATAAACCGCGACGAAGGAAAATATTTCCGTGTAAAATTAATAAATGTTTCGAAAAGTTAGGTCATATTTTGTCGCATCTCGGTTGCCGAGCATCATAGCAACGACCGGTGAATCTTCGGCCAGCCAGGCTGTGTTTTCATGACTACGGGTTGAAACATGAGGCATTTTTCTTTCCACATGGACAGGGCTCTCAATCCCTCGCTTTTGGGGCCGAATATTTGCCCTCTCAAAGAAAATGAAAAATCTCGAAATTACCCCCAACGAGGCCTAAAAAATTTCCCTAGTGATTGAAAATATCCCTCCGAAGGTCAAATTACCTGTAACCACACAGGGGACAATTTAAAAGAGCACAAATTGCTATTTGAGACAGAGCTTATGAGAGCTTGCAACAGGACGGGGGTGCTAATGATGGTGATCGGCAGATAGATTTTCCCCCTCACTCGGCGAAAAAATTCCTCCCGTCAGACACAGGCACATTTCCGCTCGGATAAATGAGGCCCCTGAGAAAACATAACTATGCTTGGTCTGTCCAGTTAACTGAAATTGAGCTCTAAAACGAGGTTATGCTTTGGACGGACAAATTAGTTGTTTTAATTTTAAAATTCAACTTGGTCCAGATTGATATTTGAAACCTAACACATGAAATAGACATAAGAACTATTAAAAGCACAAAAGCAGAATTGATGGTCAAATAATTTTTATTTTCAATTATGAACCTGGTTTTTTATTTTAATAAAATATACTCCCCCCCCCCCCTAAAATTTTACCAGATACCATTTGGGAGTTCGGGTGCGCGCAAGCAGGGGCTCGTCGGGGGTGAATAAACAGTGCATAGGTCCTGAGCAAACTGAACATACCCGTTTACCGTTTTTGTTTTAGTCAACAGGTGCGCATCTGCCGAAATTCTGGTTATTCCCGTGCCCTGACCCCCCTAACGCAAAATCCTGGATCCGCCCCAGAATCAACTGTTAGTCCCGGTAGTCCCACTTCACTACCAGGACCTAGTAGGCTATGCTTGATAATAATATTCTTGATCACCAAATTAAACCAGATGTGACTTGCAAATGACAGCAAAATGCGATGAGCCACAACTGTCGAATATATCTTCAACTCGTCAAAAATACGAGATGACCTGGTTCGTGTAGAAAGCATTTTTATCAACAATTTACAAGAAGAAACAGCATAATACCTAATCTGTTACACGATTGCCCAATTTGGTCATATTTACTTTTCATGTTTCGAACCTAGTTTTCCGAAAAACTTATACCCTTTCGTCAGACAAATCTTTAGTACATTGACGTGTTCTCAAATGTATTTTTCTATGTCTCTGTTGTTAATTATTGACACATTCTTAAGATTTAAGATCCAGATTGGACTCGAAAGACCAGCCATCTAACTCATGCAATGTCAACTTCCGCTTTGTTTATCGCAGTGAGCCTCGCTTTGGATTTTGAAGCTTGCCGCGTGAATTAGGTCTATACTGGCTTGATATTATGGCTACTTATAACACCCATTTGACATGTGCACAACTACTTACGAGACAGTACAAAACCGAAAACTTGTACGTCACACAACGTCAGAGTCTCCGATTTACCAGGAATCTGTATGTACAAATAACGTCCATACACCGGATGAGGGCTACATCTAACTGTTACTCTGGCACCGTCGGCAACTGAACCCTTGTGAGTGTTGCACAGCTGATGTGAAGCGGATGGACTAGAGGTGTTGGTCACCTTAACGTTAAAGTCGTGGAGACGTTCACCTGCAATAACATGACATTACGTTGGTGATTTCAGTGAAATGCTCTGATACAACAGCGGTGAAAGAGATTTTACTCACAACGGGTTAGGGACTGCTGTCACAAACTAGCTCAATGCTCCCGTCTTTAAAAATAGATGCTGGGAGTTGGTACGTTGGTCAGGACGACAGTCCTCAGCTTGCTCTGCTATTGGCTCCAGTTTGTGTACTTTTAAATTTACATTAATGTAAGTCACTTTTTGAATTTTACATAATCTTTTCAAGTTATTTGTCCACGTGTACTCTACTTATTATAACACTTTTGGTAATTTAATTGTACATCTCTGTTTGTGTTTTAACTGTATGTTAATATTTTCCACCACGCCCACTTAAAACATTGACAGCAACAAAGATGACACTAATGACGACGCGGACAAATACCTCGGAGACTACGACATCGCCGGCGACACTGTCAAAAAACCGACAATGCGTCAGCAACAAAACTAAAGCAATGAGCTCATTGACTAAAGAAATCGCTGAAGACTACAAAACCGCACCCAACACCGATAACAACAACGACGTCGATCGTGTCAAAAGACACCAACCAGGTCAAAGACTATGATACCGCTAAAATGAATCGTTATCATTGTCTTCGTCATCATCATAACCATCACCATCCCCACCAGCATCAGTTATTGATGACGAAGTCAATAAATAAACAAAAACCTGAACACTGGCTGCCAATCCACAAGAATACGAGGGAGGAACAGTCAATAAAAATAGTTGTCCACGCTAATAACTCAAGAACGGAGAGTTTAGTGAAAACAGACAATTGTTTCTTGTAGTACTTGGCGATCTTCATCCACATATTAGTTTTATAAAGATCCGTCAGAGGACGTCTTCATAGCTTAAGTCAGATTCAAATAAAATGCAACTGTTCTAGAGACTATAAAAATTCAAAAATTGCGCGCAAATTGAAAGTCAATAGAAAGAAAAATATGGTACGTTACATGCAAACGATAGAAGGGTCAAGAACTGTTGTTTTTCAATCCTGAGACGACTACCTCGTGCCATATTACGCAACAGGGTCGGACCTTATAGTCAGATTCAAATTTGGCAAAACCGACTGTTGAGGGCATTTGGGGGGGTAAAGATGCGCTGAAATATTTGAGCTCACTATATTTCCAATGTAGCGTGCGGTATCATGTGACCTTTTTGCGTGACCTTAACCTCCAGTTACAAAATTAGTATCAGAATCGATTTTATACTACCTCAAAACCCATAGTTTGTTGTATCATACTCATTTTAAAAGGCATTTATTGGGATTTGTCAATTACAATATGGCCGTTGGCGGCCATCCTGGATTTGAGGGTTATGCCGGCATAATCCAGCGAGGCATACAATTTTTTTGATTCAGCACTCCAAAATTAGTTCAAAATCAATCAAAATCAAATACCCTCGACACCATTTTCTTAGGCCTTTTTTGAAAATTGGAACCTCACTATAAGCCAATCTCGAATGCCTCGAGAACGGTAAGTTATACCAAGAAACGGATGCCACACGTACTGCATAATGATTTCAGAAATAAACTAGCCAAACTGCCAAACCTGGAAAATCATCTTACAAGAATTGTTTATCAGTTTATTCGAACTTTTGTTGCAATGAAACATTTTTTGTAGAATTTAAGTTGGAACATAGCGGGTGGATATTGCGCCTAAGAACTAAATTTTTGTGTACGTAACTGACTTGCGTAATAAGATGTCGTGATTTCAACAATGTGGATGGATCAAATGAGTCGAGATTTTGCCAAGATTTAGCAACACTTAAAATGAATTCAAGTTGAAAATAACTGGACATTAAGTTCCAGATTTGTCTGCCGAAGCATTGTCGAATTTTTACATCTGTCCAGTTTACTTGGACACTACGATGTGACAAGAAATACACCAATAAAAGAGACATCAGAAATTCCGGTGTAACTCGAGCAGTAAGTCGTAGTAAGAAACAGATGAATCTCTCCAAATATTCCTCGCCTATATTTATCCTCATTTCAGAAGATTCTCTACAGCGACCGTGGATTTAGAGCTTAGCAAAAGATTATTCGAAAAATGACCACCACACCGCCGTTTGCATCATATTTCGCTACGAAAAACGTGCCTATGACAGACCAACAAAAGATCAGCGAGCAATAGGTCAATAAAAGAAGTCGTCAAATCAGCAAATCTCGTGTAACACGAGAACGGCCAGTCGGAGCGAAAAAACGGATTGCATATCCTGAGACACCACTTGATAAGACTTATTAACATAGGAATTTCATAAGTCCTCGTCAAAGGACCGCGTAGCTAGAGCTCCGCAAAAGGAAAATGGCAATCACAGCGCCATCTGTAGTCCAATTTTGCCAAAAATGTAGGCCTCAAACTTTTAACAACATTATGGTGAGTGTAAGTTTCACGTGGATCAGACGAAAATGTGATCTGCCACGTTCGCATTATAGATCAACAAAAGAACTGTGTCTTTAAACCACAGATTAGCCAAGCTTATATAACTCGAGAACGGCAAGGCGGGTGGTATGTACGAATAGTGTAAGTAAAAACGTGGAGTTTCGACCATGTTCCAAGGCCGTCTACTGGCTAAAAGACAAATTGTGTCCTTCACCGCTGGTGTCACAGGGAAGTCTGGAGACACCTTACGTCCCAGTGCCAAATATCAGTTGTAACGCAGTCTGCCAAACCTGTTTAGATGTAGTTTTCGACTCGATTCCTTCTCTCCTTTCCTGAACAACTCGGTCACTATTCCTAATATTTTGACATCTTCAAAATCACAATGGTGACCTATGTTGTCAAGGTGAGTCTATACAGGTGAGTTCTAAGTACTCTCATAACTGGGACGGCGGCACTGGTAAAGTCACCCCCGTAATTAGCCTTACAACCCTCCTCACTACAATCGATCCCGTCTGCACCTGAAGACTTTCGTTCCTGAGGAGTGCGGTCTTTAACATGATCTAAACGTAGGCGCATGATTTTCAACGTCTTATGGATAACCCTGATCCCAACTCCTGGAAACCTCGAACCTATGTAATAAACTCTATGCATAGGGTATGCTGAATTGGGCTTACGTGCTTTTCCTGCTATGAGTGTTGCTCTGATTGGTTCCGGAAAGGTGTGAAGGAAGTGATGCATGAGACAATCGAGAAATCATCTATAAATAGGCTTGATGGTCTGCGTTTCAACTTACCTCACATCTGGGACTGGGTCGTAGGGCACTTTCCGTGTGTGAATAACACAGCATGTCATTCAGTCAGCAGATGAAACCAAAATGCTCCAACGAATACGAAGACGACATCAACGACAACCAAGACAACGCCAATGATGCTGGTATTGACAACAGCAACGATACCGTCAGCAATTTAATGATGCATACCACAGTGCATTTACAGAGACAAGACTGCCGATCACAGAAGTCGCAGTCAGTGACAGCGACGCTGCCTACACCGACGATGACAATGGCTATAATTCCGCTATTGCCGACGACAGCAACGCTCAGCGAGCCGACAACAGTTCCGAACCAGGTAACAGCATTAATTTTGTTAACACTGAATCCAATGACGTACAATGACGAAAGCTACAGAGACGCCGGCACTGCCACGGGAACAACGTGAACAACACTGATGAGATGAGAGCGCATCTGGCGTCCATATAAGCCATTGTCACTCCAGACGACCGTTCGGCAATCAAGGTGCCGATAACAACGACCTTGAAGCAAACGACACCAATGCCAAAGGCGGCGCCGTTGGAAACCATAAGTACCTCACCGGTGACCCCCCCTTGAAAATTGGATGTCACACACGATGACGTGATTGTTCCAAAATTTTAAAACCATTACTGTTTTTAGCCACTTGCACGGACTTTCCATGGTTTTGAAATGCGATGATAAGTAATATTGGCACAACCTGCGTACACCTGTACTGCAGAGAATACCAGCTCATCTGTTTATCAGATAGATTGAGCTACGTACAGCCAGCCTGTCTCAGCTTTACCTGAGAGTTTGCAACTATTACAACAGCTTAATCACAATATTTCATAGCTCTTCAACATAATTACCGCAACAGTCCCCTCTGTTTAATACGGTTACATAGGAGATTGAGTGCGAAGCTGACAGATCCACTCTCCACCAGGGGTCCTTCTCACCAGCCGTATGTGTACAGTAAGAGTAGTGTGTAGATAAATATCTATCCACTGCTTTTGAAGACACGAAGTATTCATGTGTAGAGGACTGCTCAGTTGGCTTTCCAAAAGCGACATTCACTGCTGTAACAGAATACAAAAGCTTTGAACTGTCATGCGTGTCCATGACTCCTTGATGGAGCAGGAGCATAATGTAATATTGGAAGTCTGTTCAAGTGAAAGCTTAGCAGAATAACTCCCTACCCCTACTTTCTCGTTGTTCACCTCAAACAGCTCGAAACTCACCAAAGAGGAAAGAACTAATTTCTTCGAACAAACATAGCCTGATGGTGTCCTGCTGAAAGTAGTTCTATGGTCATTGGTCCCTCAAGACCAGTTTGTAGTTTACAAAAGCACCAGATAAGAGAGACATTTCCTCTCTTGCTAAAATTGGGTCTCATGCATCTAACGAATTCCGTTGTGTACTTGCCAATAATACGATATCGAAGGTCAGTGGTAACCCTTTACAAAACAACAAGACATCAAACTACAAAAAGTTCAGGCAATACAAACAATAAAGTATAATAAAATATGTAAAAGTTAGACCACACTATTTAGAAATAGTGCAGACAATAATGAAAGATCTCTAGGGAGCGACATTTGGCAAAACTTATAGATAGACGACGATGGTGATGACAGCTAGGATGATGATAATGATGACGACGATGATGACGATAATGATGATGATAGTGATGATGATGACAAAAATGATTATAAGGACAGTCTTGTAAATTAATACTTGGCAAAAGAGAATGAAACACGATGATGATGGGGACGATGGCGGGGGTGGTGGTAATGGCGGTGGTGGTGGTGGTGACGACGATGATGATGGTGGTGGAGATGGTGGTGGTGGTGGTGATGGTGGTGGTGGAGATCGTGGTGGTGGTGATGATGATGGTGGTGGTGGTGATGATGGGGGTGGTGGTTGTGGTGATTCGGGGCAGGCATGAAAATTCTGTACCATAGCGAAAATTATTGCGAATGATTTCAAAATATTCAAAATTTTCATTACAAATGCAAAATTATTCCATGAACCAAACATACCCTTCTCAATTATGGCTTGCATGGCTGGAATTCGCTTTACAACGCTCTTTGGCACCGTGTGCGCTCCGCCACTCGTGAGCGAGCCATCATACAGTCCGGCGGTAAATAAGGTGCCCGGGCTCACGTGGCGACAGCACTTGTGTTCGTTGTCTTTGACACGAATCACAGTATTACTAGTGGCACTATTGTAGTGATAACCTATGACGTCTCCTTGTTTCACTTCAACAATAGTGATGATGCCAATGTCTTGTTCACCTAGAAAAAATTTCTGTTTGTTACTAAAGTGATACCTCATCATTAAATAAACAAACACTAGCAGTAGTAAAATTTCTTCGTGCTTCCCAACACATTTTTCTAGACAGTCACCCGTGTCCGCTGACTAACATTTAGCAACAATGACATTCTTAGAACAAACGTATCAAAAACTTTGCTTTGTGTACAGTGCCTGAGTTAAACAGTCAAAATTCCAAGCTGTGTAGTTTTCATATTTTTAATTAGTTGTTTATATGTTGATTCATTTCAATACAATTGTCGACAAATGTCTTACATCATATAATAATCTTTTTAAAATGTATTCATACTTACTCAAGAACAACGTCAACTCGGAAGTCACTTTCAGGGAGGGCAACAACTTTGGGCGTGATCGTGATGGTGTTAGCAAATATGATGGGGTGATAACGCTTGTGATGATGGGCAGTATACATGTGTATGTCTATCGGAAATTCAGCAGAAAATGCACAAAATGACTTTAAAGTATGGGAATGAAACTTGTTTGCATGTAAAAATTGCGTATATATAAGGTGTAAGTGTTAAGAACTTATTGATGTTTGCACTAAGTGACCTTTGACTAATAAAATATGATTATATGATTGAATGTCTAAGAAAATTTGTACCTACAATTGACATGTTGTCTGTAAACTGCACTGAATATTGGAAAATTTAGGCTAAATAACATTTCGAAAATTTGATAACCAAATTGCACTCAACGCTTGGAAGTGCAATTGATTTAAAATGTACCAATCACTGAAGTTATATGAAGTTCCTAGTTCAAAGTTTATGTTTGCACCCAATGACCTTTGACCTATAAAATATCACTTAAAAAGAAATACATTTAATTGGCATGTTGGTTTACACTAGTCTGCCGGAGTTGCTAATCTTTCTTTTAAAACTGTGGGGAAATTGTCATTTTCAAAATAAAATTATCTTTTAACCAATTAACCTCTCCCGGTGCATTTCGGAACATAACACTACCATATTTCAAATTTTATATACTGGCGAGTGACTTCTCTTAAATTTCAAAATCGACCCTCAGCCGTTTAGGAATTATTAAGGTCTTGACAAGGTCGGAAAGAATAAGAAGAATCAGATAAAAACCATAGAAAAACAGTGCTCTGCGTTGTTACTCGCAGAGCGAAAATGCACCTAGTTAACAAGTAAATCCAAATCACCACGAAGTTTTGGATTAAAACTTGTTAACATGTAAATTTGAGGTCTGAAAATATATGTTTGTACTCAGTTATGTTTGACCATTAAAATGTGATTGAATCGCTAAGAAAAGTGCAAATAAATGTGTTGGCCCAGCAGACCAGTTACGTGAATATGAGCCCACATCCACATGGGCCTATATATGAGGGTTTACTGCCCGGCCACGAATCAAATGGCACAGAGCCACCGGGTCAGCGTGTTTTTCGAACACTGACGCCTAACCTCCCACAATATTGCATCTCCATAGCAGTAAAACACGAAGTGAAAACCTAGGGTACCTTGATTTGCTACAGTCAGCTGCGTTTTGTGAATCAATGTCCATTGATCTGGTTCTTTTGACAGCCGCCAGATGTCAGCCCACACTGTACCAGCACGTTTGGCATTAATTTTCCAACCAGTCAAATAAGCATCTGATGTTATGCGGAGGTCGGGAAATATTGATAAATTAGGGCCTTCGGTCGACATCTCATCAACGTCAGTTGGGCCACCGACATGACCTAAAACAACATGTTTAAAGAGTACTTGAATAATTAAGTCTTAGTACCTGCGTAGGCCTAACAATGCGCTAAAACCCATTAGTGTTCCGCCTCGCTAAGGCGCGTGTCCCAGGGGCCGAGATCTAATCTTTCTTTTCTAAATCGAACTTGAAATTTTTTTGACATTTTCTGTTCTGTTTTGTACAAACTCAAGATAAGTACCTGTTCAGTGGTGAATCCAGGATTTTGAGTTAGGGGGGCAGGGCACAGGAATAACCAGAATTTCACCTCATACGATTCCGAGGTCGATCTCCAGTAAAAAATAGAGCTTTATTGACGTGCCCAATCACATATACCTTGTATATGTATTACTTGTCTATGAAATCTTACGGTTGTCACGGGTTCGCACTTCAGAAATAAATGATCAGACCAGCGACTGCAATTCAATCATATACTGTACGTATCCCAACGGTATAGTCACACCTCATGAACTCCGATTCAAGACTCGCTCAAACCACGAGGTCTCCATAGAACCTGCATAGACATTTTCATATCAATAACTAGCCAACAAATAGCTTCAACTAGGTGTCACAATCAATGGACATCAGAATATGAAAAGTGAGTCCATCCCGCCACACGCTTTATGCTCCTTGGTTATTCTTATTCGGTACATTTCAATTAATTGGTTAACTTTGAATTGCAAAAACGTTAACGTCTGCCATTTTGTAACAAGCATGCTATTACATCTTAGTCAAGTGGTTTTCTAACCGTGCGGTTTACCTTGTATCAGTAGTCTCTGTGTTTAATTCTTTGTAAAATACATTTAATTTACGTTTTAAATAAATTTGCGTTGTATTTCATTTCATTGTACATGTACTTTTTTCTGTTGTCATCTGTATTGTTCTTCTTAATTGTTAATTTATTGTTACTCGGTGGTCAGCTAGTTGCGGCCCGAGGCTTTGCTGGCCACCCAGTCACATTACAATGTATGTTTTTATATGATTAAAAAAAAAGTTTCTCTCTATTACAAATACACCCTTCTTGGTTTTATTCAAAACTATATATGCGATTTAATTCGGTGATTTAATAGACGTTTTCATTGGGATGTACCTTCACACAGGCACCCACATAGACCTAAATTGCTAGACAGCTGGATAGATTTGAAGTGTTCTCTCTCCTTCCAGAAATAGATCGACTTTCATGCTTATTTACTTTTCATCGAGTTTAAGCGTTAGCTTAAATTATTATTCAAAAGGCAATGTTCTAGGTGTTTTGTCTGATAAGGGTGTGCCCTTCTGGATTTTCTCACACAACTTCAAAAGATGTTGGAAAAGCCCAGAACTTGGCAGTTACAAATGCTAACCGGAATCTTTGTTTCTCAAACTACTATGGCATATTTAAGCATCCCGTATGAACTCTGAAATTAAACGTATACCCTGCACAGTGAGCTTGCGTGTAAGGTCACGCACTGGGAAGCAGACCGCAGGCCCAACTGCAGCGTATAACTTCGCATTTATAAGACATTTCCTGGTTTAAATGTCCAGCACAAGTACTATTTGCTCTTAACCGTTTGTTGTCCCACTTCACCAATCAAAATCTGTGACAATATAAAATTTCATTCTAAAAGGTCATACTTATTGATTTAGTGCGATGAACTCAAGACATAGATTAGTCCAAGGATTTACATTAACGGACAAGAAAACCTGCGCTTTCTGTAAAATGACAACGTTATAAAATTGATCGGTAAGAGCAATTACCGCCTCGCAACTAGATCTTCCGTTTGAAAGATGGAAATGGTTGGGAAGAAGCTTTTGGTGATAACGAAACTAAACGTCCTTGGTTTGTGCTAAACAAAAATCCCTTCCAAAGAAGGGAATATTCCATAGAAAGAATTAACACAGGAACAAACAGCGCAACCTTAGCCGCGCGAGATCGAATTTGGCATTCGCTACTAGGGTTCACAAAGTGCCAGTTCTTCACAAATCTGCAATCTGTGCAAGGAACACGATAAGAGTCGAATTTATAACGTTAATGCACCCAATTGAAAAGATGTTTTCAACATAGTGTAAAGCAAAATGTTCAGAATATAAACACCCGTTTATTGCATCGTACTTACCCGTAAAGAGGCTGTACACCTCCACCTCACACAAAACGAGATCAGGTCCCTTCTGATGTATAATAAGATATCTTCCGTATACAGTTTTATTGCAAAAGAGGTCCTCTGTTACACCAGCACCAATAATTCCAGGGTAGTGATAACATAGGGGGTCACTAGTTGACCATTTCTCGTTGCTGGATACACGGACAAAGATGTCGAAGGTCGATTTATCTGGAAGGCATTTACAACATTAGTCGCACGGTGCTCCATTGACATTGGAACCCCGGTGTAAAACACATATCCTGGAGCCGAAAACAGACTCCCGTCCCTTCAAAACAGCTAACCAACCCGAAAAAACATGAACACCGACCTATAAAACAGGAACCCAGGGGTCGGACAAGATACTCGGCGACCAAAACACCACTCTCACACTTTCTGTCAAACATTGTTTATCTCTAGAAAGTAGTACTTTGTACCTTTAAAGTGCTTTGTGTTCATGAGACATGTATCAATTTCACATTCTGATGAAAAATAGATCTTCATATTATAGTTGTTGTGATATGTTGTTTTCTCACATGACTTGGAATGTGTTACGACACGACTGGTTAAGAACATAGAGTACGCAATATTTTTGATATTACATTGGCGAATCACAAAGTAGTGCAAGATAAAAATCCACACACCTTACATTTTATCATCTGCAAAACACTGACATAAATCCTATTATTTAGGCAAACATTATTCTACCTCCCTTCAAGCTTCATATCCAACTCCTGGTTAGTACCTATCTATTCCGATGGTAGCGCTAGTTGCTCTCTCTCTCTCCAGCTTCTGGTTGGCCAAGACTCAATCTAATGTACATTCACTCGTAAGTTTTTCCTAATTAGACAATTTTCATACCTAACCCACCCTCCCTACCCTGGCTTAAACAAAATCTCCTCCAGCAATCTACCTGTTTTTATACCTATCTCACCATCCCTACCCCGTGTCGAACATAATCTGCTGCTGGTCACTGTTGGTGCCTCCTTCAAACCCGGAGCGGATTGTCGTCAAGCAAGAAAATACTTCATCGATTAACGAACAGAACTGCACCAGAGCCTCCGCCAGTAGGGATTGCCTCTCTCCACGCCGGTTACAGCTCTCAGCATCAGCACACACTGAGCCACAATACCACGTTCCTTACAATATCTCATTTCATCACTCCTGCTTGTGTGCTCACTCAGCTTGTCCTGGACCTGTTTTTCCAGGTTACTGTAGCTCAGTTGGCTGTTTGGTGTACCCACTTGGTAAGTTATATGACATCTGCCCATTTGACAGTTTGTACCCACTTGGTACTTATTATTATTATTGAATTTGCCGTTTTGCTCGACCCACTTGGTGGGCAATACCCATTTCATTATGTACCCATTTGGTACTATACTAACCAGTGACACTTATTGTCCGATACTCAATTAAAAATTTGGTATCGCAACTGCGTGTGTTATCTCTTGTAATTAAGGTAGCCATCCGATACCTTCGGTGAAATAATTAATTGTAGAGCTGTGACCCTGAAATCCCCAATACAACTTTTGAAAAATATATAATATTCTTGTTTTGTTTTATTTGTCCCTAATACCAAACGCGCGCCAACCAAACAATGCCGGAATTTCGAGAAGGTGACAAGGTTATGATTGACAAATCTGGTGTCGCAACTGCACGTACTCCCAGTCGGAAGGACATGCAAAGAACTTCTTAAACGGACCCATGCATCTTCGGCGGCGAATTCCATATCCACGTTCATTCAAACAGAGACGAGCCACAACTCAAGAAACGTGGTGAGACTGTCTAGCTGTCTCAAGGTGAATTCAGTGCTCACGCGCGGGGAAGCTTTGAAGCATGCTAACATTTTTTAAGTTTTAATATTACGCGTTCACAGACTATCAGATTATAACATGAATATTTGGTACGAAAACTGAGTGCAATTTACTATTGTTAAGCTTAAAATAAAACTATTAACAAAAAGTAACTGAATTACTTTACATTGCGCAAGTGTGTTTTTACCAAAGCTGCGTCGTGTGGTTGAAAATTTTCGACACGCTCGCTGGTTCCCTGCGTGCTTAGCCCAGCCAGCACGCAGGTATCACGCAGTGGCACGCGCTTTAGCATTGGTCGATGTAATCTTGGCAGTCATTGGTTAGCTTTACAACACCTTGAAAACATGGCGGACTGTGAACGATTTTTAGCCTTGTCATGCAAGTGGCGCCGCAGCAACTATTTCGTTTCTGCAGTGATGTTTAATAGCCGCGTGCTTGAAACACATACATGCACAATAAACACACATTATGTGGCCGATTTAACCGGTGTGTTATTCATAGTGTATAAGGACATTATCGTAAACAAAAGTCATCGACAGTAGAAAGATGCATTCCGAAAAGGCTCAGTCACAATTTCTAGGCTTCACATTTCCTGAACATAAATTTTAAGCACCGATTTGTCTGTACAACAGACCACATTTACACTTCAGTCCATCAGCCATGCCAGTTTGTTTGCGCAAAGCGCTGCCTGTTGGCGAATCGACTAGCCAATCAGAAACGCCGGTGTAAAAAATTTACAGAGGAAATTTAAGTGATACCTGCGTGCTGGCGCGGCTACCGCCCCATCTAGCGGCACGCAGGGAACCAGCGAGTTCGACACGTTGACTTGTTCAGCAAAAATATTGTTTTTACGGTTCATGTGAGAAAATAAATCCTACAATCGTCTCAAATTGTTGACATGGGCAAAACCTCATGGATATTTTGTCAAAGTCTCTCGACAAGCCTCTGGATTTTGACGAAATTTCTCAGAGGTTTTCCCATATCATAAACCTGAGACTAGGATTCTCTATTTAATATATGAGAATTTTTGAATAATTGGCGTTCTACCGTTATTCTACGGCTAAAGTTGTGGTGCGATTTTTGGGCCGGCGCTATGAAATATTGCGTCATCTATTGGCCAGTTTCTATATTCCACAATTCTTCAATCAACTGTTCCTCTTTCACAAGGCTGCGTACATGTCACAACAAATTATCAAGATTGGTTTCATTTCGTTACAAATATTTAGTATTTTAATAGCAGCTAACTTTCAGAATAAATTTTGCAATAGCGACCCGTCAAAAAGAGCGAATGCAATCAATTCACAAATTCCGATTGCAAATTCCGTTTTAATGATCAATGATGCGTTGCAGAGTAAGAACGGTGCAGGTCTTTTGAGTGAACAATTCTCGCGGTCCATTTCAAAATCCGGGAATTGATTGTGCTGGAAATAATGTACTCTCGACAAGTAAATCGATGAACCCTAAAATGCCGCTAATTGTAAAGATATTTAAAGGAATAATTAACAATGCACTCAAAAGTCGAAACATATTTTTGCTTTTAATTTTTGATAATATCTTTTGAGAAACTATTAAATACTCTGAAATTAACAAAATATTCACCGAGATAACAACGTGTTAAGAATATAAATTATGTTGAAATTTGCCCACAGACAAGTTGTGCGAGTTTTACCGATAAAATCAAATAACAAAATCAATATAATATAGGTTAGTTTGATTATTGACAAGTTTTAACAAGCAAATGCAGAAAACAGCTGTAAAGTACTTAAATATTCTTTATCTCAAAATTTGAGGCTACTGACATCGTCTCAGAAAATTTATAAAATTGTCCAGGTTTCCTTTCCGATTCTCAGTGCTCCTGTTTTAAAGGTCGAATTCCATGTTTTAGGGCTGGTTGGCTGTTTTGAATGTGCAGGGTCTGCTTTCGATTCCGGGATACTCTGTTTTATACCAGGATTCCAATTTTGATGGAACACCCCGAGTCAGATACCAAGCAGACATTATCTACCTTTTAAACCCAAAATCTTTGCCATAAAGAAAGGTTCTTTTACCATTGTAAAACACCAAATGTTTAGAACAAGATTGACAATTCCTCACAAAGTCTGCAAACTCGTCTTGCGTATCTAAAGCTTCTGGTGAGAATAATCCCGTTATGAGTTTGAGAATCCCCGTGCAGTGTCCATAGCGGTTGGTTCCGCCCCTTCGTTTTGTGCCATACCCGTATAAATGTGATTTTGGTTAAAAGTCCGACTCCCCACAAGCCACATACCCGGTTACGACACTTCTTTGAATGACTTTGGCTGTGAAATATCTAACGCAAAAGTTAACGAAGAATGTATTTTCAAGATTGACGCCACTGATGCACGAGGAAGTGACAGAACGATAATTGGTTGAAATCATCAAACAGGGCTTAGTGTCCTTTTAATTTTCAACACATCCAGAATGTTGCAAAATGTACAGGGTGTTCTGAAAATTAGAGAACTCCAGTGGAAGTTTGTTTCAGTACACCATCATGCTTGTTCGACCACACAGACAGGGCTACCCGTCCTACTAAGACCACTGTGATGAATTCCTCCATGCAATCACAGGCACCACAGTTTGAACCAAGTTGATAACAGTGCCTAATCTTGTTACAGTAATTCCAGGTACAGGCACACGCCAAACTATGACGAGGAGACGTTGTCATGCAATATCTCAAGAAACTGTTCATCCGTGGCTAAGGTACGCACTTTTCCTTACTGCTAGCCAGGTTATCACGCAACTGAGACCTCACTCCATATCCCCACTAGGTATATATTAAAACATACATTGTGAGAATGGCATTGCGGGGGAACTGTGTCGGATTAAGGCTTCGGTCCCCGGTTGCATGAAACAGTCCCAAACAGGGACTCAACTACGTTCCCTAAGTCTGTGTATTTGTGGACTTGTGAAAATCCTGATTGTCCTTTGTTATGCTGTTTGAATCTCATTACTAAGTCAATTTTGGCTTTGATACTAATCGACATTATCACTGAAAAAACATGGATTTTTCATGCAACACACTTAAATTAAGGACTAAATCCCTAAATATTTTGACTGAATTAAGGGCTCAGTTCTTAGTAATACTATCAGAATATGTCATTAGTCAAAGAGGGGTTCAAAATAAAGATAAAATGATATAAAAAAATCTACATCTGTGAGTAAAGTACGAAACAAACACGCAAAATATTTAGAGAACTCAGTTGAGTCCCTATTTGGGACAGTTTCTTGCAACTGGGCATTCGAGACCATCTGACTATGTCTGGAATCTCTAGTCATTAATATACCAATTTTCGCCAACAATTCTAATTACTTCATCCCCAACACTTTCAAGAACTTTTCACGTACCCCTGGAGTGCGACGAGACGGACCTCACGTTTCACTTCTAATCTACCCCAGGTCGCATTGAGGAGGGGGGGGGCAGGCCGTTGGTAAGCCGATGCGGGTCCCCTGTTTCGTGCGACACTCTAAGCTGCAGCTTTCTTATCTTAAAATAATAATCCGTCACCGCTGGAGGTATGAGAATGTTGTAAGGATGGGTTAACGTGGATTCCCCAACAAGTGACTACATTTTGTTTTCATCAGTCCAACGTTGTTTGTGATGACGACAGCGATTGATTGAAAGGTTGACAATGACTTGAACATCACAGTATCCTTCATAATTGACTTTTTTGTGTTTTTTTAAAAAACTACGTGTGACATGGCGTTGCGTTTGAAAACAACAATTATTTTATACGCGTGTAGCTGTGGATGCATCTTATTGTAACTGTAAGCAAGGACTGTGGAGACTTAAATAAACTCTTTACTGCAAGTTCCTGAGAAGCCCATTTTGTGAAACTGTCATACTCAGATGCTGAGTCTCAATCAAAAGGTGTTGTTTTGACAGAAAGCATGGACTTAATGACGCTAGCAATTTAATTATTCAAAGATTTTGCCAGGGAGGGAGGTACATGCAGTAAACGTAGGATAATGGCTAACATCTTTGGCTGAAAGCTTTTTGAGAAGGTTTCATCTGTCTTGGTGTCAAATCCATTGGCGACTCTTAGAGTCAGTTTTTTGTTTTGCGCATGTGGTTGTGTCTGCTAAACTCTCTGATGGATCTTTGTTAAATCTGGCAAGTGCATTGGTGACAACGAATAATGACAATCGTACGGATCCCACTTCCACAATGACCCCTAGGCCAGGGTCAATTTGTTGTTACCTGTTTGAATAATAAATGGACAGAAAAAATCAATGGCGGAGAGAATGAAAAAATGATGTAAATCTTGCTGCAAGTCGGACGTGGAAGCAGGATAACCCTAACGCATTGCAGCTGATCTGTCGGTGCAATGAAGAGACCAATAGCTGAGCTAGTACATTGTACGTGTGTGCTAAACGTGACATATTATAAACGCGACCGTTTAAAGTGTGGGCCTGTCAAAATGCAAGTTTCAATAAGACTATGAAAGGCAACTGACCACCGTAACTATTTCCAAATTTGAAAAAATAACTGCAAGCGAGGTTACTAAGACGAATAAAGTCTTCAGGTCCTCACCCAAAGGCCAAACTAAGGGTCTGCAGATCACCATGGTCACAGCATAGGTTTTACGGAATGTTTGTCACAATAACAGTGGTCAAAGGGATTGGGGGAACCAAACGGCCGAAGTAATGTTTCCTCACAAGGATTAAGAGCCTGGAACATGTTTTACGTACGGTAATCGTTGTGTCGTCTGTTGGTGACACTAACACCGTATACAGCATGAACGGTCTCCAAGTCCACTTTCCACCACGGATTCGGGTCGGTGGTGTGGGTACAGGTGTTACCAACGAGGAAAATAGTATGTTTGTTTCCATCGACAGCACGTGACGACGCACCTCCCTCAGACCGAGTGCTTGCCTGGGAGGTGGCCTTACCGAGCGCGATATTCTCTGTAAAGCAATGGCACAAATGCAGACCAGTCTCAGTATAGCTCTACTAATAAAAACAATAATTTTACTGTTAATTGTCTCAGATCCGGCACGTGAATCCCACACACTTTCCTTAATGTCTCAGGTCGTTATTATGGAAGAGCAACGTCTATGTTTCATCTCATATAGCTGCTTACCCATCTTGCCATAAACTTCCACCTCACATAGACTTAGAGCCTCCGCTCCCACCTTCTGTATATACAAGTATCTCCCACCAACAGGCTTTATACAAGGGACAACCACTGTTGCACCAGGACCAACAGTTTCGCCATAATGACGGCACAAGGTGTCAGTAGATGAAATCTTTGACTTTCTGGATACTTTGATATCAAAATTTGATAATCTTTCAGCTGAAACAGTACCGTACACATTAATATAGATATTATAAAGCATGAAAATCCTTCTATAGTCTGGAGTTGCGACAAAGGCGTATTTGACAATTTTTCTAGCTTTCGGTTGAGCTGTCACGGTTTTTGTTTGTCCCGCGTCCCACCACACCATCAAACTGCCCCGCTTTTTGATATACAATAACATTAATATATTATCACATAGTATTCTCCACGTCATCTAAGCATATTTTTCTGGTTTTAAATACCCTACTGGGGCATGTTCATCATCCTTGTGTTTTGGAATAGACCTAGATGTCTCGATTTATACACGAATTTCTCACTTTTCAACTCCAGTTGTCCCAGTTTTTTACACTCAACTGTTGGCAACTACGCTAAAGTGAACGGATTTGTGAAAGAAGTCTACAAATATGAAGGGTCGTGAGTCCAAGCATGTCCGGAGGACCATAAGCTCGAAGAATAAGTCAGTCCGGGATTATGGTTAGTCGGAACTAAGTTCAAATTTTAACAAATAATATGCAGACTTATTAGTCCAAAATCTAACAACGCAAAGCTGTTAACAACCGAGCAACAAGTTAGAAGCCTGCGAAATTTTGAACTATTCAACCATTGCGACTACAAAAACTCGGAACACAATTGCCGAACATTGTTGAAAGATTTTTAACAGACACTAGATTCAATTCGTTGGTTTCGGAGAGATACGGTAGGGGGCAGCAGCCGTGGCTGCGCACAAACTACAACAAAATCCCGGCCTCGATAAATGTGGATGGGCACTGAAAAACATGGTTTAGTATATCTACCAAATGCACTGTTATAAGACGAGAAGCTTTTTATTTTCGAAACCTAAATACGGAACCTTGCTTAATGAATTTACATGTATCAGTGACCGTAGAGTTGTGTTAACTTCATGAACAGCGAAGATTCATGAAAATACATTTTCAAGGCCGAGTGCAAATTCTGGATGGTGCTGAACCACCGATGCCTGCTCCACTTCTAACGTCTTCTGACAGAATTGGTATAAAATGTTCAAGTTAAAACAAACTTTTGGATTAATGAACCTTCAGACTCGTGAACTTTTGACAATCGGTTTACATAATTGTGAGTATGTAGACAGGAGGTTGAAGAAGCATGCTAGCAACGGACAGTTATTAAAGCTGGCCTCGGAATTTTTGGTAGTCTGTTAAGTTAAATACATATATTGGCCTCTTTATCATAACATCAACGGAATTTTGATAATAATTGTTCAAAAATATGATATCTCTTGTTCATTTTTGGCGGGCTAACCTATTTGCTTCTGTACTATTAGTTACGCAAGCTTTTGTTAAAATTTCAGTTGGTTAATCACATTCGTTCTAGGCCAAAACAGAAGCACGAATTTTAAGGTGAGCGCCTACGTAAATAAAGACATGTTTATCCGACGGTTCAGTTTATTACTTTAAACCATTTTCAAGGCAACAGTCCACATACTCAAACAGGCGACACAAGTGGAAAACAAACTGTTTAGGTACACGTCAAAGTGTACTGTGAGATGAGAATAGAAATCAAAACAGTTGGAGCTCAAATGAACCAATGTTTTTATTGAGGTAACGCTCAGCATGGTTCAACCGTATATGCATATCCTCCTTTATGAGGAGCCTCACTCTGACCCTATCCTTGTCTGAAATCTGAACCTATAGTGTGACCAGTTGTCAATGAGTGGTTGAGAACAGCACTGTGTGTGTCTTTACAGTGTTCCGTGACTCTGATGCTAAGAAACCTGCTGGTCATTCCAACGTAAAACTGCTCACATTCATTACAGTTGAGTTGGTACACAACATGACATCTTTGGGAATTACTCAATGGTGTTTTTAGTCCAGGAAGACTTATGGCATTACCAAGGTACTGAGTATGGTACACATAGTGCAAACGCTAATATAAGGCATCTTTAACGTGATACTTTTTCTGTACCATGTACTAACACTAGACTATTGTAATTAAACAAAATCGTCTATAATAAACACTTTTAGAATATTAGTAATTTTCGACGAAACGATCAGGTTTTTTACGAATTCGTTGAGACCGGCATGGTTCGAGTGGTAAAACCATGCGCTCACCCGCTTAAAATATAGGGGGCTCGAATTTTTGAAAATGTGTACCTTTTACTTACAAAAAAAAGGTGAACTAAAAACAAAAATAACGGGGTACCACGTTCAGAGCTATGAATTTTGCAGTAACTGATTTTTAGTGGAATTTCGTCTCGTTTTCTCAAACTTTTTGTTTCTCCGAGGAGGACTTTTTTGCTCACTTCGCTAAATGGGGTAGGGCGGACGTTGAAGTGACCGCTGAAGCTGTTGGCGTGGCAGTGTCCAGCCTACATCCAAGTACTGAAGAAAGGTGTACACCTGGTTCTGATTTACCAGCTTCCGCGAATATCTCTTGTATGTACCGACTGTTACGTTGTAGCTTTGCACTAGTTGCCGTTAGAATTATATAGGAACATGGTTCCTGTCATTTATGACAACTGGAGTCGTCCAAAGTTTTTCGTTTTCGTCAGTCCTTGTATAAGAGCTTCATTCCTGGCATTAACTGACAGAGATGATGGTAGGCCTACTCATCGTTGCCTCACATTTTTTAAAGGCACAAAAGCATTGTACAATATACAAAGGAGTCTCACACCACACCCCTGCGTGTGCATTTCTAGACCTGGCAACAAAATTAGAACCCGTGCGTATTCTTGGAAAAAAGAACCAGAGACGATCACCTGTTGTTAATTTTTTCATATTCACAATTTCGGAAAAAGAGAAAGTTTTCCATTTAAATATCAGTATAGTTCGGCAGCAGCCTTTCGTTAACACAAACTTCGTTGAAAAAAACGACTTAATTCTGTGTTTGAAAGCTTGATACTGATACTTTTAAACCATGTTGGTAAAATGCAAGTTAAGTCTAAAAGTAGACCATGTTTAGGAAGAACAGGTTTAAGTTTTTAAGTCTTGAACCTGGTTTTGTTAAACCACCTTATGAAATCGGCTGCATGTGTCCAATGCAACACTGTTCACGAGAATGGAGACGAAACATTCGTCCATGTGAATTGGTAAACATCATTACATTTGGCCACTGGTCAGAGTCTTTCACGACTTTAGTTGTTTTTTCATGACAAGGTGACGTGACTTTACATTCTGATTTGAATACACTACACCTCGCCCCCAACCTCGTACACTCTTGTCGTGAC
>NMRA01000920.1:80147-99196 GCA_002633005.1 Phoronis australis
TTTAATAATAGTTGTGACAACAGGCAGGCCGATTATCTACCAGGCTTATTACAGACCAGGTGGGAACACAGTCAAACCCAGAGGGAATTGGTACATTCGGAAAGAATAGATTATCGTAACTTCGGTTGTAGTTGGGCGATTTTGGCAATTCAAAACTAAACATGATCGCCATTTGACAAGGATTTCAGAAAGGTCATTGGTTTATGTTCAAATGTGTTGTAACATAACTTTTATTTTTAGCAGCACAGCCCAGTCAAGCTATATATGATCTTATTGGAGATTAGAGCAATTATCGAACAAAAGAGAGTTGGCCCTCCAACCATAAATGCCAGAATGGCGTTAATCAGTCGTGTAGGATATTAGCTACAGGGGTGTTCTTCCCAACTTGTTGTTGTGCTATAGAATCGAACAAGTTGGGAGCAACGGGCAAGCGCCGTAATGGACAGGTTTCACCTGTTTAATTAGTGGTTTCATATAATAAATTAATTACTGGGTTTAATCATTCCCTATCCATCTACGCACAATCTCAAAGCATAGCTACCTTTTAAACAAACCCACAGTCAATCTCTGACAACAACAAATACACGGGAAAGCAGTGATCGAAATAATCCACGCTCCCAACGATAGTTGAGGTGAAAACAGATGTGATGATTTGAAAAAATTACGTACAAAATTTCAGTCTGTTTGTTATACTGACAGCGTAAACGGCATAAATTCTCTCCAGGTCAACTTGCCACCAATGGGGTTTCGAACTGTCATCTGTGTGTGAACAGCTGTTCCTTGACCAGGCTGTGTCTTTGTTTCCATCGACAGCACGTGCCGAACCACTCCCATAATAGGTGGTTGACTGGTAAGTAGGCTTGCCCAGTGCGATATTCTCTGTAATAAATATTCATTGACTAGCAAAAATTTGCATAACTGGTACTGGTTTGCGCCATTCGCAAATGGCAATGTACTCCTCACTGCTAAAAAACCCAATGTCCATTGCCTCTCGCGAACCTTTTTATCGAATGCTGCACAAATATATCTAAGTGGTAAGTCTGACTGAGAAAGGAACTTTTACGTTTTTGGATCATTTATAAAATTGCTATTGTAAACTGTACTAGTCGTTTTAATAAAAGAATATCATATAACAAATACATCCTTTCAAAAGGACACTTTCTTCCAATTAGAAGGCGTGTCAGCTTTATGTTTAGTCAAAACATGATCAACATTTATGCTGCAAACTGATGGCAAAAGAGTTGCTAACTTGATGAAAACGTATCTTAGAAAGTCTGATCACGTTCAATGTGAATGTTTATCGGCGCACGAACGTACCAGGCTCCGTGACATCTTCGTTGAAAAACGTGGCTGTACAATGAACCACGTTGCCTTCAAGGTACTTGAAAAGTTTAGTGGTTGTCTTGAACCTGGTTATTGTGGGTTTTCCTGAAATAGCGGTACGCGAACTTTACCCTAAACCTTTCACTTAAGTGCTGTTCGAAGAAGCAACATACTCTCATTCACAATAATGCCTACAGGTAGACCTTTCGAGTCACCTCAGATTAAGTCTAACTTGAGTTCTGTCCACACACTCCGATTAGTCGCATGCCACCCCGTAAACGACAAAACGGAGCACGCAAGCACGTGTTTTGAACTAAAAAGTCATGTACCTATTCTTTGAGGTATAGTACGTTGTATATTGCTTTTGTAAGAAACCATAAGGTACAGTCGCACCACTCTAAATATACACTTCGCGCAATACTAAAGACCATCTCTGATTCTGCAGTACTTACACTCAATGCACTGCATTCGCGGGACACCTGCTGTACAAAGTTGCCATTCTGAGCACTACTGAATATAAGTGTTAGTAAGTTTGCCACGTCGTTCTGAGATGAGTAAAGTTTTACTGCTCTACAATGAGTTGCAATACAGATATAAATGAATTAAAAAGCTCAACGAGGTATGGTATTATCAAACGGCCCTCACTTGTCCGACTAGGCTCATAAGTGTACTAGTGGCCCTACGTGTCGAAATCAAAAGACAATCAGGCGTTTTTCTCCCCTCAAACGAAGAGCTGATGGTTTAGGGATCAGGGTCCAGTTGCATGAAAGCTATACGCCCTATAGCAACAGCATTATCACTTGTCATGTTGTTATTGTTTAACAATGCACCTGACGTCATGCAACAAGCAAACTTATACAGTGGATAACTTTTGAAGTTTTATGCAACTCAGCCCTGATGCAATTCCGTATACATTCTGATTTTGAGCCTTATAAGCGCACATTTAGGTCCGTATGCCTAAATGTGAAATAATTTGCCTTAAGGTTAATTGTGTCCAAGTACTCCATGTACAGCTGCACCTAAGCTTCCCTTACTAGGTTCATTGTCCTTTCGGTGTCTTAGAGTGGGCGTTTTCACGTGTTTTCGTGAATTGTTAGGACATTTTATTTAATTAACTTAGTTACTTTAACAGTAATTAGACTACACGTTTGTTCTTTTGAGACGACTAAATTTCTCCTTACACGATACTTTTAAGACTTGCCCATTGTTTTTTCTTAAGACTGCATTTTACCCTGTTTAGCACGCTCATAAACGATCACGAAATACACTGTTGTTCCTTTACTCTCACGAAATAGGTCTCGTCATACTCCTTACTTCAACTAGTAGGATTGCTCTCCAGAGTTTATTGGGATTGAACAAGTCTGAATTTCTAACTCGAAAATTGCGCATGTGTGCATTGCCGGCAATTCCGACAATAATTCATGATCGGAAGAGCTTGTTCTTAAATTCTTTACTTTACAGTCATCTATTTAGAACGCAGGTAGAAAGTAATCAATCGAACTATTTCACTAAAATATAATTATTTCTGAATTTTTAGCCATGTTTTGTTTTCGCGCAAACGCTGCTCACTTTTTAAAAAGCATTTTAACTGTCTTTTAAAAAGCAGCGAAATGCAGCATTACATGACTCAAATGTTTCAAGTACAAAGTGCCACACCTAAAAAAGAGAGCAAGTGGCGTGGTGACTTTTTCGATACATCAGGCGCGTTTAAGCCACAAGGCCGGGCCCATTACACTAATCACCTGATTATGACTCATGGGGACACGATGTCATCGGATTCCCCATGGCTAAAATCTTCCAATCCGCTTGTTTGTTTCAGAAAGACAGAAATACTATTAAACCTGTATGAACTAACAATGTTAACCAAGCGGGTTATGTGTCCATCAAGTAATAGATTACAACGTCTATTGTAGGCAGGGCAAATCTTCCCCAGATGTTGAGGAGTCTCGGCCTCCTAGCCACACTTGGGACACAATGAACATGATATGTGGCCTGTGATGTGACGGTTCCGGGCGAGGTTGAAGTGTTCAGTAATAATCTGGATCAGATGCCTTATAGCAAGTCTATCTAAACATAACAGTGACACCTATAGGTGCACGAGCCAAATTATGGGTTAAAGTGATGCATATGCGGTACATTTGTTGCTTTCACACACTACTAAACGAATTAAAAACATACTTTCACAATCAGGCACTTTGAAACTCCACTTATATTTCCCAATACACTTCGTCGTTAGTGACTTGTCCTTCAATTTATCTGAGAAGCTGTAACCCATTTTGCAGGTAAATGTAACAACTGTATCGATCGGAACGGCCACATGGTGGTCAGCAACGCTGTTCTTGACATCAGGTACCCAGCATGCCACTGAAAAAAGCCATACCTCAAGTGAAAAGCAAGCTTGATATCAACGTCATTTTAATTCTGAGACAAGATGCCTCACAACTTCTGTGAACATGTTTTCGTAAAAAATACTTCATCGTTCAGTACTTCAAACGTGTTTATTGGTTTTGACTGCTAGCAAATCCGAGTTCCCGGGTGAGCCGCAGATGGGGATTGACAATGGGAGACCTGACTTTGAAGACAGTAGCAACGATCACGTGACATTAATTGGCTACTATTGGCCTCTTGATGGCAATTTCACTTTTGTTTAAAACGCATCACGGCTAATCACATACACTTTTCACGAAGTCAAACGTGTTCAGCAATGTCACACGCTCATGTGGGGAGGTAGTACCTCCTAGTACACCTAGATCACTATAAATAAGATTTGGTGGTCCAACGTGATCAGCCACCATATCATCTCAAGAGCCTCCCATTAGAAATGTTCCAGTGAATGAATACCACAGAGCACGTTGTTTTAGTTGAGCTGACATTGAGGTTTGAGTAGCAGGTGCTCGCGGTACTCTGTGTATCCCTACAATCATTTGTTTTGATCGTTTTGAAAAGTTAACTGAATTCCTCTCTCTTTGTTGGCACCACCCATGCGTTCTCCCCATTTTCAAACTCCATCTCTTTCCTTAAATCTCCCACTCCACGCTATCTTCACATTCCTCCGCCTCGCGCGCGTTCACTTACGTACCAGGGCATTTGGGTATGTCACAATTTTCCCACCGGGACTTCGGGTCTGTGGTATAACACCAAGGGACCGATTCTTCAAAGTTCGGAACATTTCTACAATAATTTTGATCGTCATGGTACACTATTATCATGTTGTGCGTATGAGGAGATTGCTTCTGCCACGCCTGGCATGTGCGACCAGTCTCTGTTTTGCTGATGGATCCTCTGTAGTGAAGGCCCAATTTATCGTCCGGTTGGAGGCATTCCTCTGAAATGACAAATGAAGACTTGTGCATCAGTTGTTTTAGTTCAGACGGCTAACGCCAAAATTATACCCGCTGTCTGAGAATGGCTTGCTCCTTTCTATTTCGATTAATTATGATAAATAGACCTCTTGACAGAGCCTCAAGTTAATAGAGGTATATCTAGGTAATTCACTCGGCATTAATTGTTGTGCCGGGAATTCAATGATTGTGTGTGGAAACCTAGTGGTTTGTTTTTATGCCACCAATCGGGTAACCACACCATAAGCCTACCACCCAGCGTTGTCCCTTGATTATAACTACGCACACGCTGTTTTGGATTTAATCTGGGCCGTGAACTGGAAGAGCATATTGTATGTTCCTGTCTCACCGTCCAGGTTTTCGTCAATCACCACAGGGGATATTATTCACGACGTTAATGTTTGTGCTTTGATCTGGCACTATGGGTGGTTGTAAGTCCTAGGGTACCTTTTCCACTTTTATCACGAATAAGTTCGAGGAACTGATTGATTTATCTTATACCTAAATTAGACCGATTATTTAATTTTCATGATTTTTTATAACTGGTATGTTATATGGTACTTTGGTGTTCTGACTTGTTGAAACGGGATACAACTTCCTGCATTAAGTGATATTGGCCAACTTAGGTAGACTTGTATTTTTTAGCAATAGTTGAGATTTTTTGCGACCTAAATTTCGTTTCAAATTGGTGCTTTCTAGTATAAAGCCTGAATTATGCAAATACGGATCGATCCTAAGGATTAACGGGGACTTCCGATAAAGTGTAGAGTTCCGTAGACCGCAATGCATTACCTTGCAAGAGACCTTTGCTTACGGAATGGAAACAGTGAATTCAATCCCATAGTGCATGAATTCGATCCCATACATCTCAACATCACCATCCAATCGCTTCAGCGGCCGCCATTTTCCTAGGTAGCGTGATTTTGCGAAGTCTTGCGAGATTTTCTTTTCTGTGCAAGAAACTAGTTTAAAGAACTTTCCCTAGAACTCGCCCAAAAAGGTACTGACGATGAACGTTTTTCCTATGAAATTTTGTCATTGCGTTCTTTTCATTTGTGGTTCTGAATAAGGGCCGTTTTTGCATGAAGTGACAAGTTATGTTTTGTTTAATGACACCAAACAACTTGAAAAAATCAAATCGTACTTGCATTTTTAGTCCAGTGTCTGCTTTTTTAATCACAACGCAACGTACAGTCCCGCCTCGGGAACAACGGGACTTGAAGAAATTGTTTCCGAAAGAACGTCCTGGGAACTTTATCGGAAACCCCGGGTACACCAGTTAGGCCTAAGGTGTACATGTTTTATCATTGTGATATAAAGACATTTCATAAAAACGCCCTGGGTACTTTTTGGGAACAAAAAGCGACTTGACGAAATCGTTGCATTCAAAAAGCGCTCGCGACACTTCATCGAAAATCCCAGATATATCGGGTCATATGGACCGAGGGACAGCAAATGTTACCTAAGCTCAAATGCCAAAAGCAACATTGACCTCTCAAGGTCCATATGGCCTGATATGTCCGATGTATCGGTGTTTGTTTCCTTACACGAACACTGGTACTTCTTGCCTTAGAAACTTGCATGCTGACACTGTACGCTCGTTTTGTAGTCAGGGTCTATTGTTTCTGCCGCATCTGACATAAAAGATCGCAAACAGCGACATCTGATGTTTAGGCGGAATGAAAGAAAAGTTGTATTTCATAGTCAGCTTGGCCAATATTATTGCATGCCGAAAATAAAAATCCACACTTCAGACCTGCATTTTAATGATATGCAGGGCCATTGAAACTAGGGAGGATATGTGGACACCTAAAAATTTGTAGCTTCAGTGAAGACTGATGTTTCCACCAAGAGTGGAGCAAAGTGTTAAATTCCTCTAAGTAACTCCAATAATTTTAGTAATCTAAACCCCCTATCATTGATATGGCGTTTGATATTGGTCAGTCATCGTCAAAAATGTATAACCAGCAGTCTGTATAGTCACTGTGTTAAACAAATCTAAATGCAATCGGCTTAATTAGAATTCAATATATTTATTCTACAACCCAGCACAAAGTCACACGGAAATGCAATAGTAATGCCAATTAATCACTGATTATATTATTTGACATCTTACCTGTTCTTGTAAAACGAATGATAGTGGCATTAATTTTATGTTTTCTTGATTTCAAGTTTCTGTTTTATTGAATCGTAAAAATGTCCTTGAGTGTATGTATGGTGCCAGAATAAAACACGCCATCTACCGTGATATACACATTGTACTCTGGACATAAGTGCTCAACGTAAGAGTCCGTTGCCGACAGCATGTGGCGAACTTTACGATCAATCGGACATATGTCTATATAAATACGTTAAAGTGAAAGATACTAACGTTATACAAAGTATTCTTAGTTCTTTTTATTACCTTTAATTATACCTTATCGTTATCTCTTAAAGTTTTGTCAACTAGTAAAAGTATAAATTTTCTGAAAGAAAAAAGATTAGGGAATATAAAAATGTTTTGCATTTTTAAATACAAAACATATTATTATTACACTTGTTAGGTCAAAATTTCATGTCTAAGAAAGGTACATTCATAGAAAAATAACCCCTCGGTTAATTTTAGTGAAACCCTTTTTAAATACCTCAAAAAGCTACTAGGAATTTTCGATTAGTCTATTCGTTTGATTTCTATGACAAATCAACTCGCAAAATGTCATGTATTTTTTATAGAAAATAGGTCGTGTTCGTCTTTGTTACATTACGCTAAAACTTGGCCTTTATATCAAAAATCCTAGGAGTGTCTTTGAGATTGATGATTAAATATTTATATTGAAAGTTTCACCGAGCCTTTTTCGAGAACTCGTGTTCCGTAGTTCAAATTAAAGGCTAATGCCACCCGATTTAATTAGTCATTTTTACCGTCTTAATCGGTCTGGGGTCACATCGGCTCGTACACGGTCGACCTTACCTTGCCGAAAGGTGTCGCGTTAGCCTGTGAGGAAGGTGAGAAAGTCCGCAGCGACGTCAGTGGTTCGTATGCAGAGTGGAATTCCGCCATGGTGTGGTGTGTCGTTCCTGCCCGTTCGAACTATGAAGCGGCGAGGAAAGCGGGTACATCGTTTTTTCGATTTCCTCGAGAGCCCGAAATGCTTAGGAAGTGGCTCGCGGCAGTGAAAAAGGACAAGTACGGAGTTCATACCAAGTACGCGAGGCCGTGAAACATCTTCGTGTCTGTGGCCGACATTTCGTGGACAGTGATTTCAATGACGAATTCCGGCTTGCCAAACAGCTCATGCCAGGGCAGAAAAAGCAACCGAGGCTGAAGTCAGATACTGTGCCTAGTGTGTTTGCGTTCGGCAGGCAGGAAGCAAAGAAACGTGGATCAGTTGTTTCCATTATGGTGCAGTTAGCGCACTGACACCATGAGACGGTTTTCGGTACTATCCATGTGCTCCATTGTTTGTGCACGTTCACGGCGCCTCTCTAATACTTCTTGATCAGTGTACTCTAGCTGGTTCGAACTGATATCCTGAGAAAACTAACGATCTCCCTGGGAAGTCTTCGTCAGATGAATACTCCTCCAAGTCGGGATTGCGAGTTGCCATGTTGACGTTTATTAATTACTAAGCGTTCTGTTTCAAAATGAATTATTCTCACCCTAACCAATACTTAAAACTGAAAGAAAGTGTGCCCCATTAGATGCAATTTGTAATGCCTTTGGAGTGTTCGTGAGTGCAAATGGTTTGAGAAGCCAGCAATGAATAAATCACTGCGTTACCGGCTTTATTTGCAATAAAACTAATTTGACCGGACACCGAGGCCGTGTGAGCGCAAGCAATTCAGTGTTTGCTGACAGAATCTGTTGTGAAACAATAACTCGATATTTCATCCCACGGCCAGGTGTTAGGTGAATCTTTATTTACTTATACATTATTCAAATAATGATTGTCAATGTACAACTTCTGCCCTGGCGGTTCTGTGGCCAAACGGGAACCTGAATTCACGGCCCCCGACGAGTAGGCCTTAGTAGATTTGCAGTTTCGTGGCTTCATCAAAATAATCACGTGCACATTACTTCTTTAGCTCACTAGTATTGTATTTTCTTGACTTCAAGCTTAGTTTCCCAGTTTGGCTGGTTAATGTTCGTGATGTCTTCAGTCCGGTCGCGACGGGCCTGATTGGGTTCCGAGCCACTGGCCGGGATAACGAGTCAGTCCGGCCGCGACGGGCCTGATCGGGTTCCGAGACACTGGCCGGGATAACAAGCGTTTTTTGTGTTTAGAACTAAAAAACACAAGTCTAAACAACACAGATCTAGGTCCTACTGTCTGTATTTCACGAAAAATACTTAGAATTTATCTCCGAACAGAACACGAACTCCTGATACGGACCTAAGTTGGTAAATTGGACTGCCGAAATTTGTTGGCTACGGTGTGTCCAAATACCAATAAATCCGTAACAGTGAAATAAGACAACACGTTTTTATAAGAACTCTGTGTATTTTAAAGGGTTTTACATCGAAGTTTGATCATTTATTGGTGTTAAACGATGAATTCAAGCGATAAGCTGACACCAGTTACCCGTGTTGTGAACTGCTGAACAGACTGCGTATGAAACCGATGACGTCAGTGGAAAATTTCATCACCTCCGTCTGCCGTCAGGTGTCAGGTAACGCAACCGTACGTGCCGCTATCGAGGAGAACTACTCGATCTAAATTGATACAAATTAGGTTGTTTTTTGGGTGGCATGCTCCTTTAAGTCGATTTGCCGAAGCCGAGAAAAAGCCAATTAAACTTGGACGAGTGAAAATCTCAAAGTCTTCAGTTAATTATTCGGTGAAAATTTATTTTCGGTTAATATTACCTATACGTGCCTTAACCATGTTCACTATGTCAACATTCACTAGCAACGTCAATTGAATTTACAGTGCGTAATTGACTTAATTATCGTTAAAACGTACTGTACCCAGCCACGATGTGGGATTAACTGTTACTGTTCATTGATATTAACAGTCTGCACAGTAGTATAGTAAGTCATTTAGCACGCCTGTTTTGAGGCTCCTCGGTCAAAGGTCATCAAGGTCAAAGGTCAAGGTCACCCAGGTCAAGGTCACCAAGGTCAAAGGTCACCAAGGTCAAGGTCATCTGTGTGAAAGGTCAAGGTCATCTATGTGAAAGGTCAAAGGTCACGTGTAATAACGGCAATCNATTCAAATTCCTTCCAATTTTCTGCCATATCCCCCTGAAGCACTAATGGTGATGGTGATGGGATGTGGTAAGTTGCAATGATCGTATTTTTGCAATTAGGTTCACAAAACCATTGCCACCATGTAGTATGTGCTACTTAACTTAAAACAATATGGAGGTCAAGAGGTCTTTATTAAGTATAGGGGGCAGCACTATGCTTTACAATGCATTTGAAGTAAGTACAAGAAATAGGAAACCACACAGGGGAGGTTTATCAAAGTCAGCTAATACAACAACATCCTTGGGTATGTGTCAAGTCCCTTCCCCTGAAGAAGGACACTGTGATGACCGAATGTACCAACTAAAACGATCACATTTACTATACGTATATATTTATTAAGTGCAACTATGAGTACACATACGTTTTGGCCAACAGCCAGACCCAAACTGGACCACGAGGTCTCTAACAACTAGACTAGATGGAAGAAACGCCCACTATAAACTAAGACAGTTATCACAGACACTCAAATTGATAGCCATCTCTCTTTGTCCTGTCGCTGCACAAAATACAGTCTGGTCTGTGTTTGACATCTGCATAACGAGCAGCAAAATGACGACCAATCAACCTGTCAGGCTTACTGACCGACAAATCCCAGCCTTGGAGTAACCCATGTATTACTTTCTCACGAAACGACACTACATCCAACTGCTTTTGACCTTCGTGTAATGATTTGCAATAAACTATGCAGGCATTAACTAACATAACTTGCCGGAGAAAATGGTTATGTACCACTTCGCATATTTATGGGGATAATTATAGAGTTCCAGCCAAGACGTCGACATCAAGCTCATCTGCGACAACAGCATCTAGATGCAAGGACCTATCATTCCGAGAAAGATTAATGTGAGTCTCACCCACGACATCAAGCGGTGTTCTCCCATCTGCCTGAAAAGGCTTACAGTTTGTCCTTTTCAAAGGCAAGCTAAGTTGCTTAGCAAAGGAACTTCTAATCATGCTCGACTCAGCACCGGTATCTAAGGTGAGAACTACCGGATGGTGTTTGTACAAGGCCTTCAGATCTGGTGACAGCTTGGTGCTATCATAGCGAGATGTGACACCCAAGCTTGGAGGGCCTTGTGCGTGAAAAAAAGCGTCTTGACTTTTATCATCGATTTATCGATACACAGTTCTTTCTCAGGGGAATATCGGTGAGGTACCTGTCATTTGTAATATTGATCTAAGGGCGTATCTTGAACAAGGGATCATAGCCATCTTGACCCCTTGGTACCCGTAAGTTGTTATCATTGAAATGAAGAAACTCATTCAGTAACTGGTATCCGTTCCTTGGCATCACCTCGTGGAATGTAGTCGTTGTCAACCAATATGATCCCCAGTAGTCAGCCATATCAGGCGTTGCGTTTAAACCCATAGCAATCTGCAAAGCAACATAAGCTTGCATTTCCTTTATCAATGTTGCTGTCCATTTTCTAAAGTGCGAGTAAACTGGTGTGGCATGACGGTGGTAGTAGTGTGGTGATCGTTCGTGTAAAGAGCAGCGTTGGGTTGCTTTTATTTCACACACACACACACTTGGTGGGCCTCGTGGACGAGTCGAGTCTGACAAGTCTGGCTATCGAGTGAGTTCGGCAGTTGGTGTTTAACTGCACTTCGTCGATGAGGTCAGAGTTTAAATATACATCTGAATTCAGATCCATCTGTTCTTAGTCTCAGAATTATCATGACTATCAGATACAGCGAATTCGAGATACTTCAGATTAATAAACTTACATATATGTATGTCACGATAAATAGATCTTGCATAACTTTTGCTGACCCAGCCTCAACTTTCTCATGGCACCCAGGGGAGGTCCCTGGCGTGGCACCCTGATGCGTATTCCACACAGATGCAGTGTGATGATTAGACACGAAGCAAGCATTCCAGCTGCTGGAGTACTGTACTTGCCGAGGAGATGAGACTCGCTAATGTCGAGCCCGGTCCAGCAAATATATTAATTCGCAAAACATTTAATTGAAATCATGACGTGATTGTGTCATGGTGACAGGTAGAAAGTTAGACACGTCGAGTTTTACGGAAAAAAAAAGTGTTTTTACGGTTCAAATTCTACACTCATCTCAGATTGATGACATGGGCAAAACCTCCTGGAAATTTCATCAAAATCCCTTGGCAAGCCTCGGGATTTAAATGAAATTTCCAAGAAGTTTTGCTCGTGTCATCAACATGAGACTCATGTAGGATTCTCTATTCTTGTATTTTTACACACAAACATGCTTAGGAATATTAGCAGAACTGGCCAATAGGACACCTACAGTAGTTCTCAAAACAAACTGCAACTAAATATCCAGAACATACTTAGTAGTATAGTAAGTCATTTAGGACGCCTGTTTTGAGGGTCTCGGTCAAAGGTCATCTATGTCAAAGGTCAAAGGTCACGTGTACTAACGGCAATCGGAAGGGACACCATCCACCTACCGGACGGATGTGTCAATGACGTCACGCCTCATGACGTAATAGGTTTAATTGGACCCGTTAGAGAGGCACCTCGATGCCCGTTTTGCTGCTCCTAGCAACGGATCGAGAATCGAAACAAAAGAGGGATGCTAAACCTTATTTAGTGTGCGCCGAGTGTCGTCGTTGTATATTGTGTGTTCTGTCTTATCAAAAACAAAAGGCGTATACCAAAGGGGATAACCACCCAACCCAACAACAGATGTCGCGTAAAGTCTAACCCAGGACCCGACCGTACTAAGCGAATCGTACTCGTAATAATAAGAAGCGACCAGCTAACGCAGAACATAAAACCGATATCGTTTAAACGTGTATTAATGACAAACCAACACTACAAAAATCGTCATTCGAATATAAAATCATCCAGACTTTCAGAAAAGTAGTCTATAGCAAACTGATCAAATGTCCGAATTAAATGTTCAAAGATCCAGTGGTGACGCTGTCGTCGAACACTTGTCGTTTGGGATAAAAGTAGGTGAACGCGCACCTCTCTTGCAGGTAGGTATACATAGTGTTGTCACCGCCTAACCGGAATCTTTTGTTGAGGGCCGAGCTACTCTTTGTGGTCTGTAATACTTTGAGATACCTCGCCTTGTCGATTGCATTTCTTTGTCTTTGCACTCCTTTACAGCTAAAATGGGATTGACCGTCGTCCGCCCCCACGTAATAGGTTTTAGAGCAAAGGGCGATGCAGTAGTCCCCTTCAAATTCCAGTTTCAATAAGCCGGGTGTGCACGTGTCGTAAGCTTCGTTTTCTTCCGTGTCTGTTCGCGGGAACCAAAGATGTTTTTCCCTCTCGAAAGCTGCTCGCATGTCTGGTTTTATTACGTCCTCAAGGCAGTTACCGGATATAGCCATGTACGCCGAGTCTGTGTCCATTTCGCAATATTCGAAGTCGGATCTGTCGACGAATCTTAACATGAAGTCGTAGTAAAACTCCAACATACGCAACTTTGTGTATTGATAAACGAAAAAGCCTATTTGAAGCGGTAGGTTCAGGCGGATGGTCTTCTTTTTCATCTCCAACTCGTAGGTTTCGTCCCCGATGTAGTTGACGTGTCTAAATTCCGGGAATTGGACTTCCCGTTGAGCCTTAGCCTCTCCGCAATACTTTACGTCACGATGTCTTTCTTGATTCGTTACCGTCTTACCATACGCGCTGTTCCCTATGAGTTTCATCGTCTGCGCCACGATCGCTTTGTTTTTATCTTTGTCCCCTTCCCGCCTAGCGTCGCTGACTTCCTCACCAAAACGCTCGAAGCATTTTACGGGAGCAAATTCGACCACTTGATAGACGTTTGTTATCTCCAGGCCGTGTTCCAAGTACCATTTCAGAAGCGGGGTCGCCAACAAAATTTTTTTACCGAAGAAACTTCCTACCAGAGATCGTCGTGGTCGGCTCATGATTTTGTTTTTCTCGGCATACTCCCGCATAAATTCTCCTAGGTCGTCTCTGGTGATGTCTATGTTCTTGAATATAGGCTGCATTTCTGAAAAGTGCTCTCTCAAATGGCTCGGGACTTCGATGTCACACTCCACAGCCCTGAACAGAGTATCGTCTAGAACGACGATTTTATTTGTTCGCTCGTCAAGCGGTAGCAACGTTCCGTGGACAACTCTCGTCTTCTCAGAAAAGAACGTAGGATATCGTCTTGAAGTTTCAAATCCTCAAATTGGCATTCCCAAATCTCTTCGTAATCAAAGCCTTGACATATTATGTAATCTCTAATTTTTTGGTGTTTTCCTTAAGCTCACTCATGGCGACGTTTCGGGTTTCGTTCCTCGTCCTCGGAGTCCCGTCATCGTTTTTCGTGAGACGACAGTCGTGGCCGTGCCAGTAACATCCTTGGAATTGGAACACTTTGTGCGACTGACGACAGAAACCGTCCACCGGAATACGACGCTGACCCACCCTTTTTTCAACCCCGTTGAACTGATGTCGGATACTAATTCCTCGTTGCCATGCTACGTAATCCAACCAAGCCGTTGCCTCCTAGGGTGGGAAAATTCTCGTCGGAAATTATTTTCTTGCATACGTTCATGATGCTACGAAGGGAAAGAGCATTTACGTCGAAACCCAGAATTTTTGACACCGTCTTTGGTATTTTTCCCGCTTTCTCCATCTCCCTCTGGCGTATACACGTCTTTCCCTTTTNGGGTGGGAAAATTCTCGTTGGAAATTATTTTCTTGCCTACGACGAATAAACGGTCCGGTCGGTTGCTCGTTCATGAAGCTACGAAGGTAAAGAGCATTTACGTCGAAACCCAGAATCTTTGACACCGTCTTTGGTATTTTTCCCGCTTTCTCCATCTCCCTCTGGCGTATAAACGTCTTTCCCTTTTCGTGGTATCTGTGGAAAACAATACTAGGACCCCCGACGATATTCTGTTTAAAGGTATAGTACAAGTCTTTGTGTTTTTCTTCAAAGAGCGTAAAGAATACGTTACCGACATTTTTGAAGAGAATCTTCATCGTCAGTCCGGGTACGCTTATGCCGTCCTTGAAGAGGTCGACGCCCTTTTCCCTGTAGAATGCCGCCATGGTATCGACGGCTTCCAGCATGGGTCCGGTGTCTTTGTTATTGTACCATACCAAAAAATCTTTCAGACTCTTCATGTTGTTGTCTTTCCACGCCCTCTGACAGAGGGCGTAATCGTCGTCGTTTATCCCCTCCCCTTTCAAAGTGCTGTAAAAAGCCGTTTGTGGTGGTAGAACCGTTTCCTCTAATTTACCCAAGTTGTCTACGTACTCGTAGGGAAAGAAACCTTTCTCTTCCGTCGTCTCGTACGCCTTCAAAAATTTTGCGTAGCTACAACCAGGGGCCAAGTAATTAACAATGTCAAGAAATTTAAGTTGGTCCGTTGTTAAGCACATAAAATTATTGTTGCGCTTAATCACGAACCTCAATTCTTGCATGGATAAAAGTATTGGAAAAAATTGCTTCTTCATCGTATTCAGGTCGTAATTTCCCGAATTGAAACCAACCGTCGGCATCTGTTTGAGGTAACGATCAAACTCGGCGGCCAGGTCTAGAAGGAAGTGACGAGTAGGTTTATCTTCGGTTTCCCCGTCTTCGTCAACGTCATCCACCTCGGTGTTGTCTTTCACATCCGCACGAACCCTCTCTTCAATTTCTTCAAACACCCACGCAAACTTCTCTCTGAGTAGGCGGTATGCCTGGTCACTAACAATGACAAGATGTTGAATCATTTTTCTCACCACTTCTTTGGGGTCACCGTTAGATACAAAACACTTCGGATCTTCAAACCCGTCGACGTTACTGGCCACAGAAACGCTCATGATCTCGTGTTCTCTCTCCCAGGTTAGTTTAGGACCTCCGACTTTTTCCGTTGGTTTCATAAACGTCTCTATGTCAAACGCCGCCCTGTAGGGGTAGTATCGATCGCTTTCGGGAACGACGTATCCCTCTTCTTCCAGTTTTTCGAACACTGTGAGTGGCGTTGCGTACGCTTTACCAGGAAAAACCTGTCTCACGCTCTTATCGCACGTTTGTTGGTGTCTGGAGACTTTCGACGCCGTACTCCAAAAAGAGCCACAGAGATTACATTGGTAAGACCTACAATATTTTTTGATGTCGTGAATGTACGAAAAGTGGTCTTCGTACAAGTTTAGAAAAAGATCGTCGTCAAATTGGCGATGGGGTCGACAAAGCAAGCGAGCCGTGACACCGTCTTCGAATTCTTCCAACTCGTACACGTAAATTCTAATTTGGAATACGTTTTGCATTTCCGGAACATCGTCCAGGAAAACACCTTGGAACTGATTGGATGGAAGACCCTTGTGACGTCGATATTGCTCGAAAAGTTGTTTGGTCAACTGCTCTAAGCCCCTCTGAGACTGCAGTCGATGAGCGGCCAGACAGCGAAAGAAACACAACCGATCGTCGTGTTTCCCGTTTCCGTCGCTTGTCAGCGTCCACATACCTTTATTACGTGCAAGGTACGGTGGAAGCGAAACGGGTGCGCCGATGGGGTGACCAATCATGTGCGTTGCGTAAACAGTTATGTTTGTAACCAGTTCAACGATCCACCTCGACGTGGGTCGTCGTTGTCTCACCAATTCGAGAACGTCCAGGTCCCCTAGAATGGAAAATAACGCGTCCAGATCTCGTTCTCGCCTCACGACAAGGGGCTCATCCATGAACGCGTTATTGTTCAAACTAGAGTGGAAATACCGGAGTTCATTGTCCTCTTGGTTTCTCAAAATGAATCCGTAAGAAAAATTTATTTTGAATGCAACAGTCTGTTGTCTAAATACCCTCAGCAGGTCTTCTTGTAGGTTTTCGGGATTCAACCCTTGCAATCTAAAGTTGTAAATATCTTGCAGCCTTCTTCTCACGGTTGCTCTAGTACGTATCGCCGACCAGTTGTCCCGATAGACGGCAGCCATATTGGGATCGATGTTTTCGGGGATTTGTGGTGCGTTTGGATCTTCAGCGATCACGTTATTTCCTGGCGATGACGCCGCGCTGAAGGTAGGGCTGTGGTGAGGGCCGTGTCGGGGGACGTCATGCAGATTTTGACCGCATCGGTGTCTTGCGAAATTATCCCTTCGGCTGAAGGTCCTACCACAAAATTGGCACTCGTGCCTTCCCCCGTGAACCCTTTGTTGATGTCGTTGCAGGCCTCGGGGAGTAGGAAACGTCTTTCCACAAATATTGCATTGTTCTTTCATGGCTGAAAACATAGATAAAGTAATAAATATATCAATAAAATAAATGTCAATCTGAATCCGAATTTCATAAAGCAAACACTCAGACATTGTTCCGTAAAGATCGCCCGCTCTCTCATTGTCACCGTCTATGAGGTGGTTGTAAACATAAGCCGCGTTCATTTCTAAAAACCAAGATGTCTCAATCAGATAACGATCGGCTCTATAATAGTTACATTGTTATACATATCGTTTAAGGTGTCTCATTAACCATCATATACATTTGTGCGGAAAGCAATTTCTTTCATACCGCTCTAAATAAAGCAATACGCGGAGTACTCTATATTTTTCTTCCAACACGTCGTTGATTCTGTGATTTTTACCGTCTCGTTGGTGGGAGCAAGCGAGTCATGTTGCATGCCATTGCGTAAAGTCACTAACCTGTCGTGTGCCTTTTTTCGTCTCGATTGGGTTACATGTTGTTTTCGGGTGATCTCCGCTTCTACAGACGGTTTGATTTACTGAAATTAACAAAACGTAACCCTTTAAATACACGAACGAAAAACCGGTCTAAACCGGTTCCTGTAACATTATCGCAAGCCGCGTGATTGGTCAGCGTTTAAGTATTATAAAACGAGAGTTTCCTGTGATACGGTACCATACTCTCACCTACCTGATCACGTCAGCAGTCAAGTGGTTTCCGATTCGTCTTGGCCTTCGTTCTGGTGTACCCACGTACGATCTTGACCTTGGATCGAAGTCCTTCTCTAACCGGTCAGTTACACCTACGGCGTTAGTCGGTTTGAAGTGCTGAAATGGACAAAACGCAACCCTTAAATACACGAACGAAAAACCGGTTTAAACCGGTTCGCATCGCAAATGACAGCGTGTGATTGGTCAGTATTTAGGTATTGCGAAACGAGAGTTTTCGTTTGTCGGGTCTGCCCAGACGTGCCCGAACGTGTCTGAAGTAACCCTATCGGTCTACACCGATTAGACTCACGTGATCTCAAATGCTAACACGTGATTGGTTAATATTTGCGAACTAAATTTCGAGTGATGTCGCGTGTTGGGCCTGCCCAAACCTGCCCGAACGTGTCTACAACGCCTGGGTAGAAGTGCCTATAAATGGAGCGACTCTGTGTTTCAAATCATTCGACGATATTTTCACAGAACGGAACACACCAAAATGGAACAGACTAAAATGCATCCACTTGGCAGGAACATATTTGTAACCGTGCAGGACTTCAAGGGTCGTAAAGTGGTACATATTCGACGTTACGACGAAGACAACGCTCGACCGGGCGTACTTTTCCCGACAAAGACTGGAATCTGTCTCACTGAAGGTGAATACGAGAAACTCAAGGGATTCATTGAGATCGTGAACGAAGACCTGAAAAAAATTAAAGAAAAAACCATTGTGCCTACCAAGAAACGTAAAACGACCGCTCCTCCAAACCTACCGGTTTTGAACCCAGCGCAAGGAGCAGAGAACAAATGCGCGTTTGAAATACGGAATTGGACTGACAACGCTACCGACAGCCAAGAACTCTTTTGAAATGACAGACGGCCAAGAACTCTTTTGAACCGAAGTGATCAGCAAACGATATAGACAGAGGCTGTAACTTAGCGTGACAAGAGACGGGGAATGGAACTGCCAAGAGACACTAAATTTAAATATCTGATTAATGTTGCACTGATCTGAATACTGTGTTAGTCAAGATTTGATAACGATAAAATAAATCAATTGTTGAAATCGTTTCCATTGTTGTTCTTGTAACCCGTACAAAATTTATGTAAGTAACTCCTGTCGTTCAGTCTGTCACGAGATACAGCGCAGCATGGACGTGAGACTCGCTCACCCGTTCACAATGATTGTCAGTGGTCCAACGTCGAGTGGAAAAACTCAATGGACCATGCGACTTTTACAAAACGCCACGACGATGATTCATCCTCCCCCGGACACTGTGACGTATTGTTTCGGCGAATATCAAGACGTATTTGCTAATTTGACCC
>NMRA01000921.1:0-11996 GCA_002633005.1 Phoronis australis
ATATACCGTAAATCCTCACAACATGGGCGCATTTACCTCATTGGCAGAGCTGTTCCGGATTGCAGAGCTTATGCGCATGCGCCTACATGCGAAACGTTTGAGTAGAGCTTGCCCAGATTATGTTACGCCGAATAAAGGCGCAGTGAATCAGAAATTTCGGGCTCGACTTATACACTGTTGATTTGTATAGACAGAAGTCGATTTGTACACTGTTGATTTGTATAGACAGAAGTCGATTTGTTAGCAAACCTTTTTGAAAATGGTTGATAGTCAAGCTATTTTTACGTAACGTATAGAAATTGTTTATTGTTAAACATGTCTTGTATTTCCAAGCTAAAATTATAAATTTCAAAATCAAATATTTTTATCCTTTAACGCTATTCTTGACTTTTTATTTCACCCAAACTTTCACTGACGACACACGCTGTGTGAAATACAAGGGTTACGTTCATTTTTACAATATTCAAGCTGAGCCTAATCGCGGAGTTTAGTCGCATGCGCTAATATGCGAAACATTTCAGTAGTAGAATATCACGAAAAAACGTTTTTTCAAATAAAGGAGATTGTGCTTAGCTCTGGTATTTTTAAGGGTCTGTTCATTTAAAGATCTATGGTAATTACGGTAACATATATTTTCACGGTACAGGTGGTCAGTAAGTTATTGCAATGAAAGGAATGTAAGTTGTATACGTTGGAAAAGAAAAGATTAGCCATATACCACCAGCTTTGTTAAATTAAGGACACATAGGCGGATCCATGGGGTAATAAGAGGTCCGGACCCCGATCCCTTTTTCCTCGATTTTAGTGATATCAAATCCAGAATTTTCAAATTGTTCATTTGGACCCCTTTTTTAAAAAATAATTGATCCGACCCCCCCCCTTTTAAAAAATCCTGGATCTCCTTTGGAACATATCATTCGAAGTTATTTGAGTCCCAAATATGCAGCTGAATGCGTGGTGACGTCAAGTAATTTGCTCTTCCCGGAAGTATTAATTTATCGACAAGTCTCTTCGTCTCGTGTGTATAACAGTAAAAATGAATAGACCAATGAGCTATACCAGGAGAGGAGTAGAAACGACCACGACCGCCTTTGGTCCCATCACTGCCTCGGGTTTAATCCTGCAATTATCTTTGAATTGGTTTTCACAGTTCATTACTATCGGGTCGCCAATCTCCCAGAGGGTCACGTGTATACTATTGCCCAATCACGCAGCGTTTCCGGTTGTACACAAACCAGGAAAATGGCTGCCGTCGAGTACGAGGATTGTGAAATAGAGAATAATTGTATTGAATTAGATGAAGAAGTGGACTCTGAACATGAAAATGACGTCGTGTTAGATTTTACAGACTCTCTGGGTGACAGTGATACAGACAATAGCACGGAAGGTGAGTTCAACGAATTAGTATGTTGCTATAAAATTTCCACGCCGCATGTCATGTCGGTAAATGCCGGCGAAAATGGCGAGCTAGCAGCTACAGATTATAACGATCAGCGACTGCATCACGTAGTTACGTTTGCCTTGAATTCTGAGCGCAGTTGCTTGTCTCGCTCTAAATTAGGTACACTTTGTAGTAAATGCTTAGTGACGCACGTTGTTTTGTAGCTACATTCGTGGTTTAAGCTGAATTTCGAAAACGGCGAATTACAACTAGTTAATGTTATAATTTATTTATTTACCCACTGCATTACATTGTCTGAAATCTAGGCAAATGACTGTACTTTTAGACTTGATTGTCATATTTTTAATATTAATGTAGTAATTGTTCTATATTTCATACTTTTCCAGAAAACCATCCTGTCACAATAGACAAGATTTTACTACAAGCGTCACAGCTGCTGCAGAAAGTACTAGATAAAGTAATTAATGACCCCTTGTACCTCAGCAATGCTCGTGGTCACGAAGTGCGGAAAGCAGCAGCTGCCTTGAAGCAGGGAGACATCAGCAGTTTTGCGTACTTTATGACAAAAGAGCTGTGGGAAATTTTGGAGTGTTGCAATGGTAGTACATTAAGTGGATACAAAAGAATGAAGATGTTCTCAAAGTTTCATGAATTTCGCACGTCCAAAGAGTTGCAGTTAAAGTATAGTGAGTTCTTAGAAAAAAATAACGTACTGTTGAATGACAATCTGTTACTTCAGGACTTGTGCTCTAAATATTTAGAAACATTGTCTGGTGTGAAGTACAAGAATGCGGAAGAACATTCAGAAACGGCTGCTCCTTTAACTGAAGGAGAGGAGATGACTTTGCGTTATGTGGCCGGGTACATCCCTTTCAGTTTGAAGAAACGTTTTTGTCACAGTGAGAACGTAGTTCACAGGGAATGTTATAGTGTTTTGGACAGCTGGTCCTCGGAGAGTAGTACAGCAAGCTCATTTTTGGAATACACCACTATTTGGACGGACAGGATCAACCGTGGTGGACTCATCAAGGTGAATGATGAAGTTTATGTGTTTTTCAGGAAGATTGAACTTGTCGTTCGGTCAATACTGAACATGAAGTTTTTTAGCAGAAAAGCTCAAGTTCCTGTTGGACAGACCATTTTAGAGACTATTTTTTCATCTGAAGAAATTCAGCACGCCTGGTGTAACATAGCAAGGGACATTGAAAGTGAGGTTTTGAGTAAGTTTTTGTTTAAATCTGTTGTCAGAAAGTATGTTGCCATTCGGGGAAGTGCATTTGCTCGAGTATTAAAAAAAAGAATGGACCACAGCAAGTCAGATAGAGTATCGAGGAAAGGTGAGAAAAGTTTGAGAAAGGAGCTCCGGAATAAGTGACATAAAGGAACATTACAGATTGTTAATAAGTAACTATAAATAAATTAGTAGTTGATCAGTACTTGAAATTGTTGTATATATATCGTCATTAATTACTTGATGTTGTAAATAAATTATATATCTATCACTACTTGAAATTGATGTGAATGAATCATTAACATTTGTGTATCATAGTCGAACAGACTAAAACGTATACGTCATTTACTTGGTTACATACCCCTTCAGTGTTCTCCACAACCTGTTTTGACCCGTCACTGCATCGAGTTTAAATTTTGCCATGATAAGTTTAATAACCTGAGCAACGAGTTTGAAATATTGGGAGATAAGCCATTTCCTAAGCAAGTTATGACATTTTGCACTTTTGGTACTAGTTCAGCGTACTTATTTTAAGACTTACCGTATGAACCCTGCACAGACATCGACTGTTAAACACGCGTACATGAATTTTTGAAATTCAAATTGTTTTTGAATTTTTTGTATGGAGAACATTGTCCTTTAGCGACACAATCCAGTGGGGGATTGCAGTTAAAAAGCAACGTTATTGGTAATTTATACATGTATTGCTACATACCAAAATCCTGGCTCACAGTACATAAAAATACAATGTTCAAAGACTACCCGTCTCATCATAAGCTTATGACCCAACCATCAGACAACCCAAGCACCTCTAGTCAAACTTTAACATAAGCGCATGCATTAACCGCCATTAAATTAATCAAGGTGTCGGTTTATTGTCTGGTCACACTATAGACTACTCTGGTGTTCAGATCTTGGACAAGGATAATGCAATGAGCTATACCAGGTATAGCTCTTTGGATAATGCCACCCTCAGGCTCCTCATAAAGGAGGCTATGTATATAGGGTTGAATCTTGCTGACTGCTATCTCAATAGAAACATTTGTTCATATGAGCTCCAGCTGTTCTGATTTCTGATTACTTCCCTTTCAATGCATTTTGACGTGTATCTGTACAGTCTGTTTTCCACCAGTGTTACCTGATACAATGAGCTATACCAGGTATAGCTCATTGCCTGATAGGAATGTGAACGTTTGTCTTAAGAATGGCTTAGTGACGATAAACCAAAATGTCGATTAATACAATGTCGTTTACATATGCGCTGATATTAAAGTTTATACTCATATTTTGGTCAAAACAATTGTGATCCTTCTTGTCATCACCTTGTCAAAGTGTACTAAGTACATGTATGCTAATAATATTGGTTTTCATTATTGTGATGGCCGTGGTCTCTTTGGAATCGGGGTATCATCTACGGTTATGTTTAACCTGCGCCCAGCTCCTCTTTGACAGTTACCCGTAACTGGGTGAATACTAAATTGTCCAACAACTTGAAAGACTTGTTCATTATTGGTGAATTGTTGAAGTGTTGGGGCAGAATTTGTGCCACATGCTTTCCTATGTTTAGCAAAATGCTGTTCGATGTTATCTTGGCAGCAAATCCTCTCACTCAGGATGTATTCTACCCCTGGTTCACTCAGAAGTTCCTTACATAAGCCTGGAAACGCCTTTCCTGAAAAATAAGAAACAGTACATAAAAGAAAAAATGGGAACTGTTTGTTACTTGATGTACTTATGTTCTGGTAAAAATGGACATTGCTAAATTTTGATTAAAACAATGAAAACGTCTTAATTCTTTTGTTATATAAAGAATAAAAAACCTAACTTCTTTAAAAAAATACATCTCTGCTTGTAGCTCATTCTTACTCTAGAAAATTGTAAGACAGGAAATTCTACTTCAAGAATAAATTGCTTCTGAACAGTATGAAGTTGCAAGCTTATTGCCTTGTAACTGTTATTCAATAAAGGATGTCCTATTTTTTTAAATTTTATAACTGAACAGATCAACTAAAGGAAAGCAAGGCATGACATGCCAACAGTAAAACTCGCAGGACTCGATTAAGTCCGATCTTCACTTAACTAGGACAAAGCTCGGTAGAACTGCATCTATTTCCTAATAACACCCAACAGATGAATTCACTTTCGCCCCATTCAGACGAATTAAAAATTTCCCTGCACCATCGGATCAAACTTAAGTTCTACTGCAACAACAAATACTGATTTACCTGTAATACGCCACCCTTCAAGAGTTTCTCGACTCAAACAGCATCTACTTCGTTCATCTTTCGAAAGGTTTGGAATATGACTTATTTCATCTTCCCATTGATTGAGCCACTGTAAGAACTCCTCGATCCACTGCAAAACATGAATCACGAGAGGAATGCTCAATAAGATGCGACCACCGAAAAAAACAGTATGCACTTCAAAATAGTAACTATTTGACAAAACCAAAATGCAATGTTTTCATTTCTCGCATGAAATGGTGTTTTACTTGTCTGTGCATACTGGGTTCACAGAAAGAAACGGTATCATACCCAAATTGTCATTACAATTGTATACATAAACTTACTAATGACTAATGAATCACTGAATTAAGATGTAACGGGAATAACTTACTTTAAAGCGGAAGTCATCGACATGTCTGTAGGCATACTTAAAAACTTTGTTCGAATTCCTCCCTTCGTACAGGCTCCTGACATTTAAGCAGTCAAACATCTTGTCAATCATTCGAACAAACTCTATGCAAGACGTCAGTTGTGGATGACCTTGCAGCTCCAAAATAAGGGCAACGGTTTCACTTAAAACCTAGAAGATATCAAATTGAAAAACATCTAAAAAACGATTTTCAAGACTAATAAAACTCGCCTCAGTCGGATCCAACCAGGCTGAGAGATTTTGTCCCAGTTAGGCAAATCCATTTTTTCTCTTGAGCTAACTTTGTAAAGAGAACTGCTCGGGTGCAGCAAAGATCCAAATCATGGACGTGCGACGTTCAGGAGAGATTACTGAAAATGAACATTGCAAGAACTATATACATGATTTTTTAATAATAGTTTTGGCCATATAATAGAAATAAGACATGAGCATGGTCAGGAAACATATTACCGAATACTTTATCATACACAGTACTCTACCTGGGCTGCAAGGTGGACTCTCATTCTTGAATAAGACCTAAGGTCGATATGGTCTTGAGTAAGTTTATTAAGCAGCATGAAACCAGGAACTGCTGGATTCCGCATCAGGTCACCATAGTACGCATTTGTGAGCTGTGTCCAGCGAATTGGCTTACCATGAAGCTGCAAAAGTATGTTAATACTAATGAGAAAATCATTTTGCAATAAGGCTGTAATAAAAGCAAGTTTGAACTTGGACACTTTCGTGTCATCCATGTAACCATGTTCACACATATAAGAACCCGTGTTTTTATCAAAGTTGAATAAAGAACATGTCACGTTAGTGTTCAACAATTCAGTTCTTTCTATAAGATGATGAATTTTGACTTTGAGAAAGGTCAATGAGAACAGGTAGCTGTTCCTCCTCATATACCTATTTGACCAGGATGAAAAAAATTAAAGCAACGACGTTTAGGTGCATTAAAATATTAGTTTTTCACAGAGAGTACTTAAACTATAACATACCACCATATTTCTAGTATTCTTGTTGCCTCCTGAATTTTCCCAGCAGTTTCGAGTAGTCTTCACCAGATGAGGCGCATCGGCAATGAAGTACAGGTATCTTGTGGTGGGAGCATATATGTTGACTGTCCTATAAACAACAGCATTCTGTGCATCTGCTGGTAGCTTGTGCATACGATAAAAACGGCGGTTTGGTGTAGCTCCATCACAAACTGTAGCTCTAACCTTTAAACCGTGGGTTTCCAGAGCACGTACACATTCCCACACGACAGGGTAAAGCTGGTCCGAATTAAAACCAACACATGGATAGTGGGCAACGGAAAAACAGTACGAATCTGTAATACCCTGTGCCATGAACAGCAACACGTGTGTAGCAATCTGAGGCAAGACCTCGCCGCTCTCGATGTTTGCAGCAAACGCAGCCAACTGTTCATTAAATGAGCCCGTGTTGCACTGACCGATTACTTTTCCTGTGGCCTTTGAATATACTAGGTCTGCCTTTACTTTCATTTCGTCAAAAATGAGCACAACATTTCGTTTGTGCTCAGGCAAAGAGTCAAATTTAATGCTGTTCAATTGCTGTGACAAAAATTTCACATCTACCACCCCATTGTCCAATGACATGTGGTGTTCATAATCAAACAATGTTCTTGTGGATGGCAAGAACAGAAAGCCTGAATTTTTTATAAAATCGTATGCTGCCTTAGATAGATTTTTTAGCTGTAGGCACCACTTTAACATCATAGGATGCCACTTCATGCTCTTGCTATTTTGAAGTTCCAACATCTTTTTCTGTTCTTTCCACAACAGCATCTGCACAGAGTCTTTTTCAACTTTGTCAGTTAGCTGTGCCTCATTTTCAGATAGTATCGTTTTAAGACACTGGTGCACTTCCTCTGATACCTCCACGCCTTCCTCTATAATTGCTTTACTTACTCGCTCTGTCAGTCGCTTGTTGTTTCGCTTTTCCATTTTTTCGTTGTGTTTAATGTTTGTGCATCGTTCCTCTAACTCGTCCCTGCTTAAATAGCTTAAGCCAGTTTTGGAACTGGCTGAGGTGCGTTGCGAACGGTTTTCTTTCGCACTGCGATGTAACTTGTTCCTCAGCACAGCTCTGTACTTAACACAGCTTGAACACTTGGTTCCATTAATGAGCACAGGACAGTCCTCATGACGAATCGTGCGACTATAAACTTGGCCACTGAAGACTCGAAACAATTTGCACTCCCTAGCCACAACTTTTCTATTTGTGTCATAAAAAACTGCATCACCCTCCCCTTGACAACACACTTCAAAAAACTTGTCCTCTGGGTTTCCTGGACATACAGTCGCAAACAATGCAGTTCTGAAGAGAGGCTCACAGGTTTGCAGTAATCTTGGAACCTTCCTCAGGCAGTTGCTGTGAGTGACACTTTTGCCAAGTGCTTCAGCTTCCCATGAAGTATCGTTATTGACCGTAAACAAATGCGAGAAGATGGGCTGTCTAAAGCTGTTGATTCGCTCAAATGACTGGAGCTTTCCAAATGTGACAGAATTTTGCGCATCAGAAATTTCGATCAGTCCAAACTGACTAGCTTCCTTGCGAGCTTTAGTAAGAAATGCATCGGTACTAGTAGGCGAAATCAGCTCCTCCTAAAAAGCACAAAAAACACTATCTGAAGTTGAGTAGTAACATTTGGCACATAATACAAGATTAAAAAGAAGTGTTGCTTATGAAAACTGAAACCAGTTTCTGAGTGAGGAATCCACGACCGAAAATTTTAGCATACACAATACTTCACCTATACAAGCTTTTCTGAACAAGATAAAATATACTCTACCTCACAATGTTCATTTGAAGGTTGCAGTAACTCATGACACTCCACTGCAAGTGTTTTAGAGCCATCTGCTTCTGGTTCATCTCTGACCGCTAGCGCTCCAGACTGACTTTGTTCAGGTGACAAGAATTCGTCAACCTAAGAAAAAATGTTGAATCAAAAATTTAGGTGGGACAAGCACATATTCAGACTACGTTTACCAAGTATAACTAATTTAATAAGAAAAATACAGTAGTAGCCGCTTTATAAACCCACATAGCAAGGAATCAGTTGTATTAACCAGCTGGACTTTTACCCAGCAGATATTAATGTTTTTTACCACATTTTGGCTTAAGTGATTGAATGGACTTTTTAACTACAGATTTATAAAGTGACGGCCACTGTAATAAAACAGAAGTATAACTGACAGCAACGTGAAACGATCTGAATGAGATCTTTACATCAACATTTTTCTGGTACAACAAGGGCGATTAATTTGACTTGGCAGTATCTTTTGGGTATGGATTTTAGTATTGTGCCAAGCAAGGATTTTAACTACCTTGGGAATGGGTTTTAAAAAATCACCACCACATTGGGAACCCTGTCGAGGTATTGTGCTTATCTGGATTTGAACTTCTCAACGACACACCCATTTTGTTTTTTAAAGGGAACATGCCCTGGCATCATTGGAATAGCATGAACTTATACCAATATACCTCATTTCCAGTCTGCGAAGATGCATCAGACACATTTTCACTGGCAACCTTTAGCTGCAAGGCACCGTCAGTTTCAGATTCTGTTGATGAATCAGCGCGTGATACCTAAAGAAATATAACATTTAGTTGAGTGATAAATCACTAGCTACAACAGTGAAAATTAATGAAATAATCCAGGAGCACGATTGTGTAATAAAAGGAGAGATATGGTAATTATAAGCACGAAAGCTAAGTTTTCTTTCAATTGATCAGAAAATGAGTTATACCAGCAGTAGTGCATTGGAAATTACTTCAAGACAAAATATAGCACAATAATTACCTCAGTCTCGGGTTTCTTTAAAATGTTTCCATTGTCAATGTATGTTCGTTTCTTCCTGTAAGTCAAACCTCTCCGTTTGCCCATTCTGAAACAGCAAGCAGTTGGCAATTAAAGCTTGATACCTTTGAACCTCTTTATGTTATTAGTAAGCAAAAGACATTCATTCAATGAAAACAGATACAAGTAAAACCTTATATTATTTAAAAGTAATACAAAAGTTTAACACTAATAGCAATGTGCGGGAGTAAATTTGAATATTTTTGAGCCACTACACATATAGGGTAAGACATTCCGCATGACACGCATAATGTTTTTGCAATGTCAATATTACTGCTTTCTTGGTGAACTAAGAATAAAAAAGCACAAACTTGCTGGGAAAATTCTGGAGGTATTACATAAACCATGAAGGACGCGACCAGAGGAACAGATGTGGAGACTACTTAGTTCGGAGCCAGCCCACTAGACTACATGTATTCTATACAAACCAATCTTAATTCAATCACTTTTATTGCATACCAGGTGAGCCAAGGATCATAAAAAGCACAAACATGAAGGGATTTCTTACTCTGGGAAAATTCTGGAGGTATTAAATATACCATGAAGGACCCGACCACTGGAGCGGATGTTGGGAATTATTTAGTTCAGAGCCAGCCTACAAGAGACGCAGCATAGACTATTCTATATGCAGCAATCTTAATGCAATCACTTTTAGTGCATTCCTAGTGAGCCAAGGATCATAAAAAGCACAAACATGAAGGGCTGTCTTACTCTGGGAAAATTCTGGAGGTATTAAATATACCATGAAGGACCCGACCACAGGAGCGGATGTTGGGAATTATTTAGTTCGGAGCCAGCCTACAAGAGACCCAGCATAGTCCATTCTATATACAGCAATCTTAATGCAATCACTTTTAGTGCATTCCTAGTGAGCCAAGGATCATAAAAAGCACAAACATGAAGGGCTGTCTTACTCTGGGAAAATTCTGGAGGTATTAAATATACCATGAAGGACCCGACCACAGGAGCGGATTTTGAGAATTATTTAGTTCAGAGCCAGCCTACAAGAGACCAACCATAGTCTATTCTATATACAGCAATCTTAATGCAATCACTTTTAGTGCATTCCTAGTGAGCCAAGGATCATAAAAAGCACAAACATGAAGGGCTGTCTTACTCTGGGAAAATTCTGGAGGTATTAAATATACCATGAAGGACCCGACCACAGGAGCGGATGTTGAGAATTATTTAGTTCAGAGCCAGCCTACAAGAGACCAACCATAGTCTAGTCTATATGCAGCAATCTTAATGCAATCACTTTAAGTGCATTCCTAGTGAACCAAGGATCACAAAAAGCACAAATATGCTGTTTTTTTTTACTTTGGGAAAAATCTGGAGGTATTAAACATACCAGGAAGGACGTGATGAGAGGAATGGATATGGAAACAATTTAGTTCAGAACCAGTGTACTAGATACCCAACATAGTCCATTCTATACTCACCAATCTTAACCTTTAGTATATTCCTGGTGAAGCAAGGATCCCAAAAAACAGTAACATATTGGGTTTCCTTACTTGGGGAAAATTCTGGAGGTATTAAATGCATCAAGGACACAACGAGAGGAACCGATGCTGACACTGGTCAGCTGGGAACCAGCCTACCAGAGACCCAAAATAGTGTTTTATGTACTCAAGGACCTTAATGTAATTACTTTAATTGCACTCCTGATGAGCCGAGGATCACAAAAAGCACAAATGTTTTGGTCTTTCTTCCTTGGGGAAAAAATCTGGAGGTTAGACATAGAAGGAACGACGCGAAGAGAGGAAATGAGAATATTTAGTTCTGAACCACAGGCAGTCTAGGTAGAATCAGCAAAGGCCACATACAAACAGGCATTTTAACGCAACATACCACTTCCAGTGCAGTATTCCTAGTTTACTGTTTAAAAAAGTATACTTATGCCAAAAACTTTGCTCCTTCTCAGCAAAACGAATATAGTTGAAAATTCGTGTGCCATGTCAAAATGGCAGCAAAGTGGTGTAGTCGGAGAACCACTCACCATATGCTAACTTTTTCTACCCTTCATTTGTTCAACCTACTTTTAATTCAAGTAACAGGATTAAATCAATCTTAACATTAACAACCACGAATAACAGTCAAACACGAGTAAGCCTAAGCGTGTTCACTAAGACATTACCTCAATCACGACGGCTGAATTCTACAGATTTTGATAAAAAGAGGAAAAATCTCACCTTCTTAATCACTTCGAAGCAACGCAGGACATTGACGATCTTTCGCACTTGGTGCAAGTTGACTGACTTCAAATAAATCGAGAATCTTCAATCGTCTTGAAATATCAACTTTCTAATCGATCACACAATAAAACAAAATGGCTTCCACGCTTACTTTCTACGATTGTCGTCAAGCACGTGACCGTAACAGAGTGCGAACATCAAAGGACACCGAATTCAATAGAGCAGCGCGCTGTGATTGGCCAGTTTTGCTGGCTATTGAAACCGTTTCTACTCCTCTCCTGGTATAGCTCATTGGCTTGAATTTTCAGCAGGGATAGATTCGTCATGAATGCTATCACAAATGCCTTTTTGTGGAAAGTGAAATGGCATTCATATTTTAGGTTTGTGAATATTGAGTGACATAATGTACTTGATGAAAGCCAGAGACACTTCAGAGGTTACGAGGCAACAAGTTGAGTTGAAAACACCGGAACAAATATGGCGTACACAGCATCTCAAGGTTGGGTCGAACAAACATGGATGAAAACACTAGCGATCATCCCATATGAACCCTATGGAACACCTCCGATTGCTGTAATGCAGATTAGTCTGGAGTAGAATGTGTTTAGAACGTCCACTAGTATGGTAATAACTGGATATAACCTC
>NMRA01000921.1:18538-43778 GCA_002633005.1 Phoronis australis
TTGAATTCATGAAGTGGGAGACGATAGGATAGACGAAACAGAATCGACTAAACAACATTGAATTCAGTAAACAGGATAGAATATACAAAACAGCATTGAGTTCACGATATAGAATCGACGAATGTGGATTGGATTGATGTAATAGCATTGAATACACAAGATAGGATTGAATTGTCATACAGTTGGCATTGAGTTCATTAAATGGAATTGAATATACATTTTAATGTTTTTTGCATAAACGGCCGCCCATACTTGCCGCAACCTTGCGGCAAGCTTGCGGCAAGTGTTTGCAGGAAGGCTTCTTTTTCGTATGGGGGGCCAAACACTAACTGGTCACAAAGTGCCATGTTGAGATGATCCCCATAGCCACAAAGCAATGACAACCGCCGCAGATCGGTAATGAACTCTGTGACACTCTCATGCTCCTTCTGAACCCGCCTGGTAAAACAAAAACGTTCTGAGATTTCCAAAGGCTTAGGTTCGTAATGCTCCTCTAACAACTTCACGATGTGCGAGTATGCTTTGTCCTTGGAAAGATCGGGCTTCGTCAGACTGCGTAAAATACCATAGGCCTCCTGCCCAATGACTGTAAGGATGGCAGACACCCGTTTATCACCTGCAATGTCATTCAACTGAAAATACTGCTCGGCTCTCACCACATAAGTACTCCAGAGTTCAGCCGAAGCATCAAATATTGCAGGTTCCCCAGATGTGCCATCCTCGTCGCCAATTTGTAGTGTAATACTGATAATTGCTAAGAAAAGAGTATATTTCTACTTAACTCAAAACACGTGATCCCGGAAGCTCCGCTAAAAGAGACTTCTCGTGGTGATCTCACAAACTAGTGAGCAGGGTATACCACACTCACCACACCACTCAACAATTTACCTGAAGTCCTCCTTAAGTTTTCAAAATAGCGTCTGTAAGATTTTTAAGTTCCTGTGCAGTCGGGATTAACTGCATATTAAGTCCAAATCTGCGCTAGATCGTACTCCGCAACATGAGAAAAATCCCTGTACGAACACACATCTTGTTGTCACGTGATGTTTGTTTTTTGAAGTTCGTCTGCGTATTGTGTGAGAGAGCGAGCATGTGCGTGTCATCAGAGTTCAGTCATTTGCCATAGTAAACGCGATATAACGATCTAGGTGTGTATTGTGGCAAGCAGTGAAGCAGAACGTGTTTTATTTAGCACTTGCTGATCTCACCTGCTAAAAAATGTTTGAGAATTCTCGGTAAGGCCGATGCATGTCATTGAGTCACCGGGTGACTGGATTCGTGACAGTGTAACAGTTATTTTTCAGGATATTCCCCTTAAAGTAACGCAAAGGTTTTTGCAGTATTAGCAACTTTCAGAATTAAGTGGCAGTATTTATTTCTTGCCCTTGCTATGCTACCCGTTTCATGAATAGATAGTTCCCGAAGACTAATCCTCGTTGACACATTCTTAACACAGTGCTCTCCACGACTGGTTCTGACTCAACATGGCAACGATTTTAAGGTCGGGTTTGGAGAATCAAAAATGAGGTCGGGGTGAATTGGCCAACATCAGCTTTAGTTCCTAATACATATATGACATAATTTTGTAACGATAGAGAGTAAATTATTGCTAAAAAATCTGAAGAAATCCTATTTCTAACATAATTTTATGGTGTCAGCTACATTATTTTAATAATTGACTAGCCAGCAATATTATTTTAACTTTAAAATTTTGCACATAAACCAATAAATTAACAATTTGATATGCTTAATTTAAAGGATTTTGATTTTGAGTGACATCTGGTGGCGAATTAGACCTTATTCAACTGGACAACAGGTGTCACTAAAAACTAGGTCACACCGTTAGTAATATTTAATAAGTAGAATTGGACTTATGGTGAAAACTTGGTAGGAAAATCAAAAAGTAGGCCACACCAGTTCAGTGTACACTTTTAAAACGTATAATTATAATATACACAGTGACCATGTTGTTGGGCCGGGGGAAAGAACACTGTTTAGGCCTACTACTCACAAAAAAAATTTTTGTTGTGGAGAACACTGATAGTACGCGCCTTCCTAGCTAGGTGCTTTTAACTGAACAAAGGTCAAGTTTTTAGTAGTCTTCGATTCTTCCCTAGCAAGATCAGTAAAACTTGCATTCTTTTTGAAGGACGGAAGTTTGAAGTGTATAGCCGTGGCTAAATACCGACAGAGCGCCGAGGCTCGAGGTCGACAAATTATGCGCGCAATGATTTTTTCAGGACTGTCGGATCTTATTGACAGATTGAAGACGTTACTGTAGAATTATAGAACAGTAGATAAGGTATTTTTCGCATGTACACGGTGTTCATGGACTGGGCGCTTATTTTAGCTGAAAATGCGTGGGGGGGGTGATTATAGGAGCATGGGCACTTACTAGGGCGAATACGGTATATTATAATGGTTCACACTGAACTTCTTTAAACATGGGATTAAACTACATCCATTAGTTTAGAGCAGTGTCCATTTTGTTAAAAACATCAATAATAGACAATTCTTCATTTATTTAGCACACAATGCAGCGACAAGTAAAACTTCATTATGTCAAATTTTGCATAAAAGATAACAAGAACATTTTAGTCAGTTGTCAATTCGCTCGTTCTGTGTAAAAGTCATACATAACATTTTGTTAGGGTTCCCCTATTTGTAGTTACTTATAATGAGCGTTTAAAAATGAGAAACTATAATATTGGCAATTATTGTGGTTCAAAGCAATAGAAGATATATAATAGTTATGCCACAAAAATGTTACTTACAGTCCACAACAAGCTGGCTTTTTGAAGATTTAACTTTGCCGCCAGTAGCGCCCACTGCCACAGTGTACTGGCCTTCATCATCGGGTGTAACTTGTGACAAAGTGATGGTGAAGTTAGTTTTTCCATGCGAGTAGTCTGTAGAGCCACGAGATTTAAAGTCACTATGAAATACTCCATCAACATTAATTGTAGAGGGTGGCATAAAGTAAGGGGCTTCAAACAAATAACTGCCATCCCATTTCTTCAACACAACTTTGGTAAAGGTTTCACCACTCCCCATTGCATAACTTATCTTGAATTCAGCATTTCCACCATTGACACCAGTGACTGTAGGAGTTGAAGTCACACTAAGGGCTGAAACAACAACACCTGAAAAAGGAAAAAAGCAAAAACTTACACATTTAACTATACAAAGTATGACTTGCCAGTCCATTGACCCCTGGCTACTGTGTCTCAACTGCAGGACAACAAAAGATTTGACACAAAACTGTCACTTTTGTTAGTTTTGTAAAAAGATTTAACTACTGTGTTGTTGTCGGCCATTACATGAGTTTTGGTTCAAAGCTGAGCACTTCTTTTTAGAGACAATGATATCTAGAAATTGACTTTTCACATTGCAAAATTTTTAGACAGGCTGGTTTTTGTGATCGCCGCAAATTCAAATATAGTTTCTGAAACTAGAAAAATTAGCCACTCAGATGAAATGGGCACCATTAAGGTTATCTCCAACCTTATTTAGTGGCCTCTATTCTAACTCGTATATCAAAAAAACTAAGCTTTGTCAGCTNAGTTATATAACATGTTGCACTGTAAAGGTGGGTGACAATCTGCCACAGATGCAGCAGAAGGATGCATCCGCCCACCCTTTAGAGACAATGATATCTAGAAATTGACTTTTCACATTGCAAAATTTTTAGACAGGCTGGTTTTTGTGATCGCCGCAAATTCAAATATAGTTTCTGAAACTAGAAAAATTAGCCACTCAGATGAAATGGGCACTATTAAGGTTATCTCCAACCTTATTTAGTGGCCTCTATTCTAACTCGTATATCAAAAAAACTAAGCTTTGTCAGCTAGTAAAAGTACATATTTTCTGAAAGAAAAAAGATTAGGGAATATGAAAATACTTTTTGAATTAATGTACCATTATCCTTTTTACACAAAAAACCTATTGCCCAAGCCAAGAAAAAGCCGAATAAACTGGGACAAATGAAAATTTCACAGTCTCCGGTTAATTATTCGGTGAAAACTTGTTTTTGGTACACATATTCTATACAAGACTTAAATATGTTCGCTATTTCAACATTCACTCGCAATGTCAACTGATTTTGCAGTGCGTAATTAACTTCATTATCATTAAAACGTATAGTTACCAGCAAACTCTTACTGTTGTTTGCGACCTTTTGGCCTACCTTTATGTAAATAGGTCACAGTCATGTCCTGAACACATCCACTAAAACAAGAAACTGTAGGAACACTGCATTTATCCAACTTCACTCTTATCAGGCTTCTATTGTGAGTCAGCATGTGTGAATAATTGGCTGATAAGCCACCTCTTGGAACTACTTTTGGCTGAATGGATGACCAGGCAATAAAATGATAATTAGCCAAGACCAGTTACTATAATGCAACAAAGAATAATGTCTTGCATCACCTAGCCTTGGTGGAAAATGGTATACTGTATTGGCTCAAACAAACGCTTAGAAAAATTCATTTCACGGGGAGGGGACGCTTATTGTAGTGAGCCTACGGCAGTTGAATCCCGGTTTCCCAAACGGGTAAAATCGGAAGCTAGGATTCACCAAATTTACGCTTTGTGACGTATTTGTAGCCTATGACAGCCTTTCTAAAAAATTGTGGTGCATTGCTATCAACTTCCATTGTTAAATTACGATAATTTTTCAAAAAATTGGGCTCATCACAGGGCGAAAACTTGTCGACTGATGCGTCGCTGAATTGCGATCGTCAATAGGAAAACTTGTACTCTTGAATAAAAATATAGTTTCGACTCAACAAATTACCTGAAATCTTCCTGATGTTTTACAATTTTTAAAGTTCCTGTGGAGTCCAGATTAATTGCGATTAAGTCCAAATGTGCGCTACATCGTACTCCACAACACGAGAAAAATCTCTGGATGAACACACATGTTGTTGTCACGTGACGTTTGTTTTGAAGGTCGTCTGCGTATGAGAGTGAGTGAGCGTGCGTGTGCGGGTCATCGACGATAGACTTTTTTGTTACAAAAGGCGGAGGATTATGCAAGTAAATGGCGTTTACTAGATTGTTTTTCACTTGAACGGCTGTAACGTGCAAGGTGAGTGCTGGTTAACTCACAGATTTTGTGTGCACAGGCCGACTGTCGTTAGTTCTGCCGTGGAGTATTAATAGTCCAAGGCTCGATCTACATGTTGGGGACGAAATGAACTACCCGGGCTGTGTGAAATTTCTGGGTCTAACGGAGACACTGACGCAGTGCAGGTCAGTCAGATCGCTGTATCAAGACTATAGTCAAAATCCAAATTCGTTTTATCCCATACGAAAAAGTACACTGGACTTTCAGTTGGGACAGGAATTGAAACTCAATTGAGGTTCAATTGAGATTCAATTGAAATTCAATTGAAGTTTTTCTTATGTAAATGAATTGATTCAATTCATTAGCATATTCAATAGCCATTCAATAGGAATTCAATAGCTGTTCAATAGCCATTCAATTTTCCATGCAGTACAGGATCATCCCATATTCAATAACCATTCAATAGCCGTTCAATAGCCATTCAATAGCCGTTCAATAGCCATTCAATAGCCGTTCAATGGCCATTCAATTTTTCTAACTATACAGAATAATTTGAATTTCAAGTATTTTCCATAATAAATTAACTCTTTCAAAAATATGATGTATTGTTGTTAACCTGTTCATGAGATAAGAATAGTTCACAATCTTCATTCAACAACCTGGCATGCATGAATACACTCAAATCATAGACAACTGAACATTTTGAAATCTTAAATCGAAACTTGCACAAGTATTACAATTATCATACAGCATCAGTCAAAGAAAAACTAAAACAGAGCCTTAGGCATTTGAAAAGTAGCAGCCTTTGTAAACATTTTGAAGAATCTAATGCTGACTAATTGTAGATTGTTTTTTCAACATTTGTATGTTGAGACTATACATGAAATAATCATATGACACTATGAACTTAGTTGAACACATCCATACGTTGAAGGGTAAATGAGTATTTTATATCCAGTTAGCTAAATAAATGTAGGCGATAAGATAAAAAATACTAATTTCAGGCATACAAAGCTATAGCAGCAAAATATTAGTTGTCTGAAAAGCACGGTCCACATGTGATACCAGATCTTTAAATGTCGGCATTGTACAGCCTTTCATGGTCTCTGCAGAACTCTGGAGTCCGCACTTTTCACAGCACTGAGACTTGATATAATCCATTAATTTGAGTTATCTGTCCACAACAGGAACTGATGATCGGCACAGTGATGGTAGGTCATTGGACATTAGCTCCCAAGAGTTATAGTCTTTTCACTTCATCATGCATATTTTCAAAGTCTTCTTCTGTACTAAAAAAGTTGAAAAATATCCAGTTAGAGGGTATCAAATAAAGTATTAAGTAAATTTGAATTTTGTATTGAGGAAATACATGAATGCTTTCTTATTTGATTAGCCATAGTTTTTAGAAAATTTAATATGCTTTTGACTAAGAGCATTAATAAGGGGGTTATTTGCTACACTAATGGAAACTCATAGCTGAAGTTTGATTTTTAGTCCTATGAGCAGAACAGTTAATTAAACCATACTGCAGAGACACTATGGGTAGATGACTGGTGGCAATGGCAAACCTCTAATATCCAATACATCAGTGCATATTAAGCTCAATTATTTAGTTTCAGTTCATGTAACCAAAATAAAAATTTACTTTTCTCTCATTGCTCTGATGTGAGAATTTTAACACAGAATCATAAAAACGTGTTTCTAAGTCTCAAATAAAAGTAAATAAAGTATGTTAGGTCGAAACACGATTAACTGACACTTGTCTTGGCAACTACATGCACATGCAGGTTTTAGTCTGTAACCCAACTCATTTTGAAATCTGTGCTCTACTACTTAACTTCCATAACCTTAATCAATTGAATCAGTTAAAAAAACTTCCATTTTGTTTGCAAGACTAAAGCTACTCATTCATATGTGAAACATAAATGTCACTTAACAATCAAATTGACAAAAATACAATGTTGAAATCAAAAACTCACCATTTAATGTATGCAGTTCTTCACTATCCATGCAGAGTCTATGCTGTACCAAAACCGTTTGAAAGGGTTTGAAAATCTTAAAGGTCACTTTCCAGGAATGTAACCTTGACAACCAATTGGTAACACATGTTTAAAATAAACATTGCTGGTAACTTGCTAAATCAAACCATCCAGAAATTCAATAGCCATTCAATTCCACGACATCCTGAAATTTTCTAAGTCCTCATATTCAATAACTATTCAATTCCGAACAGCCAAAATTTTTCTAAGTCCTGGAATTCAATAGCCATTCAATACAGAACAGCTAAAAATTTTTTTAAGTGCAGAAATTCAATAGCCGTTCAATAGCCATTCAATTGACGGCAAGGGAAGTGCCAATTGAATGACAATGAATGAACACAATGAAATTAACAACGTCGTTTTACAGCTTGTAAGATTCATAATAAACGTATTTTGAATATTGCAATGCATGTGTTCCAAAATCTAAATAACTTGGGTCCTATTGTTGTACTCATATTTGTTTTCGCTCCTCTTTTCAAATATTACAGTAAGAACTACGTAAAACTCTCTCTGCTAGCTAGATTGTAATCAGCTGATCATATCCGCATGAGCGAAGCCAATTATCCTCGCTGGTGACTCGATGACTAGAGCAGCTTGGCGGCATCCCTTTGATCGTGAACCGAGCGCGACTCAGCCAAGGTGGATAAATACGGTCTAGTTCAATTTTCCATACCCCACCGTTGACCTTAACCACTGGGGTTAGAACCAATCTTATTTAGTGGGAATGTTCATAGCATGAGTTCTGTTGCCCACAGATTAGTCAATCACAATTAAATTTACAAAATTGATGAGTATATAGCCGGCCTGTGCCGTCCTGTAATCTTATTAGAGCCGTAGTGCGCACACAACCAGTAACAATAACTTGGATTTCAACTATTCTCACGCGATGACACTTTAGAAATGCGCGCGTGTGGGCGCATAAGCTTCACGTGTTGCAGAGTTCACAGCAGACATCAAATTTATGGTACGATACTAGCTGTCAAGTTCCGAGTCAAAGACCAGTTTTAAAATTAATGATGAAATAAAGGTTTGAAAATCAAATTCAGGTGTTTTTTTTGTTTTTGGGATGTTTATGTTGAAGACTAATTAGATTAGATTAGACACCCTGACTCATTATCAACGTATGGTTCTGCGGCTATCTGTTTTATCTCGACCGCCCGGCGTTGCCCACTTCCAATTGCGTGAAACATGCCACGCAAAGAAGATGAGACTCGGGGGTAAGCGGGCATGAGCCAGTCGTCAATCAAAATTTACCGCAAAGGCATTACTCAAAAACAAGTATTTGCTTAAGATTTTATATTCAAATTACTAAGACTATGCAGGGGTCGACGCTATTCAAATCGCCAGGTCACATTTTGCGACCTAGCCAAAATCCCAGGTCGCATTTTCAAAATCCAGTTCGCATTCATAAATGCCAGGTCGTAAAAATTTCCCGCCATTTTTACGCTTCAAATTTGATTTTTTAGATCACCGAGAAAATGTTTAGATTATGCTCTTACCTGCAGCGTTAAATACTGAAAAATTTCATATCGCAAAACTGAGTTCGTTAATGCAGGTACGGTATTACTGTTCTTCACGACCGCCATTGAAAGGCCCTAAAGCGCAAGGCAAGTTGCCGACGTGAAAGTTGAATCAGTGCTCCCTAACTGAACGTGCATTCGAGTAGCTACGTTTGCGATGTGAAAAGGGAGAAAATGCCCGTTGAAAAAATATCCGTGATTTTGCTAGGTCTGACCTGCTACTGGCTGTCATCAAACTCGTTAAAGATCCAAACTAACTCGGAGGGCCCTCCACTTTTTATTAGTAACCCAAATTTTGAAACTTAACTCGACGTTCGAAAAACATCTGACAAAAAAAAATGTGAAACGGTGCCCTAACCGAATGATGTATTTGGATGCGCGGGAACAATTCAGTGCAAATTTCATAACAAAAATGTTGTATTTATGCTGTTTACGTACTCAACAATTCGTTTTCTATGAAATGAATAGCCTCGAAATAATTCCCGACTGCGTGAGGGATTCCATCGCGTAATTCGAGTTTGCTCCTCAATACCTTCCAAGTACGGGGAAAATAGGTCAGTCACAAAACAACACGCATGTCACTAGTGTTAAGTTTCTTTCGCAGTTATGAAACAAAGCCGGGATTTGGTTTATACATATTGAGAAAAATGTTTTTGAACACTGAATTTGTTGTGTAAAATGAGAGTGACACACTATATAGGCTGCGTGTCAATTTTAAACCACGAGTGGTCATTTGTATAGTGCGCTATGATGGGCGCTAGCCTGAACCGTGGGCGCTTAATGGGAAATTCTCAAAGGTTGAAGGGGAACGCTTAGTAAATCAGTGACCACTTATTACAAAACACTTCAAAGGTAGGGAGTAGGCTTGTGCGTGAGCATTGTCGTCAGTGTTTGCGTTAATAAGATATTAAACGACTGCAATGTAAATATAGATTATTACATGGCGAAGTCGTTATCCCCCGTTATCTAGAGCCCGAGTGAATTTTGGTGAATTATCGCCCGAGGGGCGTTAGCCCCGAGGGTGATAATTCTCCAAAATCCACGAGGGCTCTAGATGNTGACAGAATAGCTTACGAGATTACCTTTTGAACAGAGTAAGAAACAGCAAATGGCCAACAACGTTTGTTGTTCCATTCTGATGTTGCTCTGGACGAATACAGTGCTGATGAATGTACACTGTACAGTGTATGTAGACTGTAGTATGAGCAGACGACAAACTTATGGGCGCTAAAGCACGGTTTCTCCTAGTTATCGCTAGATAGCGCTGCTATTTGCGACTCTCCCGGCGCTGGTCCCTGCGTGTCGCCAAATCTGTTGACCAAACACCTTAACCTACATCATGATTCTACAGCTCCTGATGTCACACGTGGGATGGCACGTGCTTTTCCGAACGACAGGCATCAACCAGGACAGTGGCGGATCTACGGGGGGGATCAGGGTGTTTATACCCCCCTCACTCAGTGGGCCAGGACCCACAAAAAGTAAAAGACAAAGACGTCTCCAGGAAAACAAGAACGACAGCGCCAGCGTGTGTAAACCCCAAGTAAACCAACTTGGAAAAAATTGAGAGGAGGGGGGGTTCACTCTGAAAATGTGAATTTTTTGCATTGCGACTGCTGTTATGAAAATCAACGCATTTCAAGTCTTCGTGGCTCATCCAGCAAAACGGCGCTTCCTTCGACAATTCCAGTGAACTGAGTAGCCAAGCATTTAAGATGACTCCACCGCTCAGCTGAAAGAGCAGCCCTATAGCTGACTTCTTTAGGGAACTAGCTTCTTTACTCAAAGATATGTTTTGATTTAATCAGGGAAATAGTGTGCCGGGTGCCGCAACCCTGATAACGAAGGCGAATCTACTAAAGTTGACGTGCAGCGTTTTTACCTCATCTGTCATGCCGTGTCATTCCATTGTACCTCACACATTTGTAACTCGAATTTGACTGGTTTATAGTAAAGTTGTCTTGCGCAATATCATACAGTGTACATGTATTTTTTTAAAAGAACTCGTTTTCCGAAGAATTGCTATTGTCGCGGCGGCGCACGGTGGCCTGGTCGCGAGTCCGTTTGAAGATGCACTCTAACAAGCTACGTCTATACAAAGAATGACCAAGGGGGCACTCACATTGACAAAGTGACCACATTCGCGAACAGTGTAGAGTACCAGAAATAGCGGGGAGGCTGTATTTTCACAGCACTGAAAGTCTTGCGGGACTCGTGCGATGTTCAATAGGCCTCCTAAGGAGCTCTAGTTCTGACCGTCAACACCTACCGTCTTTCTACCTGCAATAAGCACCAGTGCCGTCTATACTGGAAATTTCCACAAAAAGGCCCACCTGATGAAACGCTCATGCCCATGAGCATTTATTTGATGTTAGTACTTGGAGTTTAAGCGTTCAGACATTGGGACTTTTATTCAGAAAACTGCAAGATATGCAAATAGGTCCTAGGATATATCGTCTAGGTTTGAAGTAGTTCAAGATGAACGGATCAAAATTAGTTGCGCATGTACGTCTTTTGCCCGAATGGACTTGGCAACCTCAGGGGGCTTAGTGCCAATTGACATATCGCCAGGATTTTGAGTGACGGCTTATCTGACCGTTTAGAAAGCAGCATTATTGACACACCTTTGTTTCCAAACCGCCATTTTACCCGACAAACAAAACGTTGCGGGGTAAAACTTATTGCTTGTTAGTCGACATTACGCAAGGGGCGGACCCCTGCGAAATGTACCTCAGTTAACCATGGTTAACCATGCTTAACCATGGCTGTACAACCATGGTTGACCATGGTTNGATTCTGGTTTGTATTTCCACTTGGCTCTATCTGCTTCATAACCAAAATCTATTTCACGTAGTGCGTATTTAATTTGTACTCAATACTTGTTTCTTCCACTAGTTAGTACTAGAGAACGGTGCAAAAACCCTTCCAAGACAACCTCTCGCAGCAGTTGACGAGCAGATGTATAAAATACACGTATGAGCAACCACTGGGCATTAAAAAGTGTCTAGAGAGAAGTTTTCAATTCAAAATGTTTTGCATAGTACGCTTTAGGTCTCGCGACGGACCAGTCCAGCTTGATTTGTGTAGATATTCAGTTTCAGTGTACATGTGGTCCCTCGGTGAACTAGTCTTGTGATGTTTTTTATCTAACTGTGCTTTTTAAAACTATTTGTCTCAGCCAGTAGGCCTAATGTTTGGTCCCGCCGCGACAGATCGACTATTTTTATAGGGATAATAAGCACGGGTGCACTTTTGGTCTCGTAACGGACCAGGCCAGCCTTTTTGTGTATTCTCAGTGTACATCTGCATGGTCGCTCTGCGAACTCAGTGGTCCTGTATATCTTTTTACCACCATGAATATGTTTTGGTTTCGTGAAACTGTTTTCAGATGATTTGTTTCCTGACACATTTGTCGTTTTTCAATTGTTGTCAACATGATTCAGCTTAATAAAGTGATACCAGGAAGAGATCTCTTCCTGGTGATACTTAATTGTTTATTGTCGCATTTTTCAATAGACTATGAGCTGAGAGCACCATCGTTCGCCACTTGTTCTCGTAACGAGACAAAACACATGTTTATTTCCGGACTAACAGAACAGGTCTTCGTTCTTAAACAACTTGAGGGTGCTGTTACGCGATCATGTGATATTCCATTTTTACGCCCCGTCGGTGCTCCTTATGCTCTTGAATATTTGGTAGTTGTCTAAACCCCACACTTTTTCGTATACGACTTTTCGTATGCTAAAAAAGGTGTGTGCAAGCAGATGTTCTAACAAAATTTTTGGCTGGTGACGTGACTCATACCCAGATGTGCACAAATATGGTTTCGTGAAACTCATGAGCCTCGTTCATGTGAAGAAATCGAGAAGGGTTTTAAATTATCTTAAGAAAAACTCAAGAGACATGTTAAGTGCCAGAAACTTACCAGGATGCATAAAATTTCAGTATTTGGCTACAAAAACAAAACATTGTCTTACACCGGAGGGAGGAAACCCCCTCCCGACCTCCCCCCTCTCGGCGCAACGCGCCTCGGATTCGACCTTTGCGGGAATCCTAAACCCCCCTTACTGAATACGTAGATCCGCCACTGCAGGATCCATGAAGACGAAGTGCATGCCAAGTGGCGAATTTAAGTGGAAAAGAAATCTTTGTGTCCGACGTTGAATCAACTCTGTTTTAAAACCCCTTTGTTACAATTATTCTTAACATATTACAATTACGCCGATTTCTGTTAACTAGCGGTGCCCGTAACCTCAGCATAAAACTCGTCGGCAAATATTTTTTAAATCTAGCGAAGAAATCGAAAATTGGGCGATTTTTGAAAATCATAATATTCCCAGTTCGTTTTCGGAAAGCTATGGTGCCATAGTGTNGATAGGCTAACGTTCCTGGAGAAACACGTATTAAGTTATAATTCTACACACATGGTTTGTACATAATGTCGGTTTGATATGCTTGTGTACAATGAAAACGAAATAGAAATTATTTTTCATGTGGTCATGCCAAATTTACCCAATACTGTAGAGGGTCTTCGAGCACACACAAACTGATTCTGGTTTGTATTTCCACTTGGCTCTATCTGCTTCATAACCAAAATCTATTTCACGTAGTGCGTATTTAATTTGTACTCAATACTTGTTTCTTCCACTAGTTAGTACTAGAGAACGGTGCGAAAACCCTTCCAAGACAACCTCTCGCAGCAGTTGACGAGCAGATGTATAAAATACACGTATGAGCAACCACTGGGCATTAAAATGTGTCTAGAGAGAAGTTTTCAATTCAAAGTTTTTTGCATAGTACGCTTTAGGTCTCGCGACGGACCAGTCCAGCTTGATTTGTGTAGATATTCAGTTTCAGTGTACATGTGGTCCCTCGGTGAACTAGTCTTGTGATGTTTTTTATCAAACTGTGCTTTTTAAAACTATTTGTCTCAGCCAGTAGGCCTAATGTTTGGTCCCGCCGCGACAGATCGACTACTTTTATAGGGATAATAAGCACGGGTGCACTTTTGGTCTCGTAACGGACCAGGCCAGCCTTTTTGTGTTTTCTCAGTGTACATCTGCATGGTCGCTCTGCAAACTCAGTGGTCCTGTATATCTTTTCACCACCATGAACATGTTTTGGTTTCGTGAAACTGTTTTCAGATGATTTGTTTCCTGACACATTTGTCATTTTTCAATTGTTGTCAACATGATTCAGCTAAATAAAGTGATACCACGAAGAGATCTCTTCCTGGTGATACTTAATTGTTTATTGTCGCTTTTTTCAATAGACTATGAGCTGAGAGCACCATCGTTCGCCACTTGTTCTCGTAACGAGACAAAACACATGTTTATTTCCGGACTAACAGAACATGTCTTCGTTCTTAAACAACTTGAGGGTGCTGTTACGCGATCATGTAATATTCCATTTTTACGCCCCGTCGGTGCTCCTTATGCTCTTGAATATTTGGTAGTTGTCTAAACCCCACACTTTTTCGTATACGACTTTTCGTATGCTAAAAAAGGTGTGTGCAAGCAGATGTTCTAACAAAATTTTTGGCTGGTGACGTGACTCATACCCAGATGTGCACAAATATGGTTTCGTGAAACTCATGAGCCTCGTTCATGTGAAGAAATCGAGAAGGGTTTTAAATTATCTTAAGAAAAACTCAAGAGACATGTTAAGTGCCAGAAACTTACCAGGATGCATAAAATTTCAGTATTTGGCTACAAAAACAAAACATTGTCTTACACCGGAGGGAGGAAACCCCCTCCCGACCTCCCCCCTCTCGGCGCAACGCGCCTCGGATTCGACCTTTGCGGGAATCCTAAACCCCCCTTACTGAATACGTAGATCCGCCACTGCAGGATCCATGAAGACGAAGTGCATGCCAAGTGGCGAATTTGAGTGGAAAAGAAATCTTTGTGTCCGACGTTGAATCAACTCTGTTTTAAAACCCCTTTGTTACAATTATTCTTAACATATTAGAATTACGCCGATTTCTGTTAACTAGCGGTACCCGTAACCTCAGCATAAAACTCGTCGGCAAATATTTTTTAAATCTAGCGAAGAAATCGAAAATTGGGCGATTTTTGAAAATCATAATATTCCCAGTTCGTTTTCGGAAAGCTATGGTGCCATAGTGTTGTTTCCATATAGTTTTACATTTGTATTTCAAAGTTTCTACATAACAGTGGATGCAACACTTGAATGAATATCAGCATCAACAGCAAATTACAAGAAACCATCTAGAAAAAGACCTAACATTAACATTTCAAGTGAAGCCAACATAATGAAAAAACAATAATTACCCGAAAAACTAGCAGAATAATAAGCAAAACACTTACAGTAAACTGTAATAACAATTAACATGTTCATCAAACAAGTAACATTTGAACATCATAACAACAAATTACAACACGGATGTGAAAAAACCAGGTTCATGAAAAACAAAAGTTAGTTTCTCAAAGCACTACGTGTTTTCCTCAACAATAGAAAGCAATACAGTTTTAGCAAAGGAGTGCTTTACTGTGCGCTTTTGCGAGGTTTGCGGTAATGTAATGCCACAAATCAGATGTAATGTCCAAATGACTAACAAGCAAAATAAACAGAGTGAATCTCAAAAACAACACCTTCATCAAACAAAAAAATGAACTAACATTAACAATTAACAATCATCAAAGAAATAATAAATTGACATTACATAAAAAATATATGAATTTTTTATGTGGAACACAACACGGTTCAACGAAAAATAGACGTTAGGTTCTAAAAACAATAGGTATATAGCTGAGCACTAGAATAATGCCGTTTTAACATTAAAGTATATCATTGTCTGCCTCCGCTACGGTTGCCCACTATAAATCAGTTGAAAAGCCCAAAGAAGTAACAAGCAAAAGTCAGTAAAATCTAATAACAATTAATTAATAACAATCAAGTAGCCATTGAAAATCGTCAGGCATGTAAAAATAAAATGTGATTCATGAAAAACAAATTTTAAGTTATCAAGTCAACAAGCAATTAGATCACTGCGGAGAATTGAAAAAATAATGTTTTAGCTTTGGAGTTCATTGTTTACTGCCTTTGGGGTGAAGAAAATCAGCTGGAATGTTCAATATAAAAACTGGCACACCGCTTGTCTTTGATGACTTCAAAGCTTTAAAAGGCGGTGATCATCACCATCACACCAAAGGCTGCCCCGAGTAGGATTTTGTTTGGAATATCGTCGCATCCAACCGACACTGCAAAAAGAGGTCAGTAGCATGTACACTTATTTTAAGATTTTTAATAAAATAGCTGAAAACAGAACAACGGTAAACCTCACACTGTAATCAATATTCTTAAAACAACTTCAATCTCGCCAGCCCTCTCAATACGACGCACATTAAAGAACAGGGTGGGTTATGTCATCTTCCTAAAAACCCAACTCTGTTTGAGGAAGACATTGAGGTGGTGTTCATGTGAATCACTTGCAGTAAACTGAAATTAATACAGGATTATCATAGATGGAAACTTTTTTTGAAGAAAGCCAGGGGTTGAGCAAACTTAGAAGTGATAACGGACTGGAAACTGTCGAACTAACAAGTTGTAATGATACTTCAAGTTTGATACAGGACCTGAAACAGGATGAAAGGGACGAAAGGTTTTGGTAGGTTGCAGGTCGGACGTGCCCATTCAGCTGGTACCGAGGTCTAATGTATTAGGATAGAATGCTTAGTCGGTGCCAGCGTGGGGCTGTGCAAAACGAAGTTCATGTTTTAATGCAAGGTCCTGCTTATATCGAACAGATATCATCAATACATTCAACAGACTGAGGAATATAGGATACTGTAAAGTGGGAAAGGCTCCCCTAAATCTGCCTACACATTGTCAACAATGTTAACCCATGAGTAACGAAGAAGCCAAAACTCGATAGACTCGCTGGTTATTGCCAAGACCTGCTTATCAGAAGTAATACCATTTATTACTCATCCTCTTCATTGCTCACAGTTGCATAGTTTCTAATGCGTCCAGAAAGACACTGACAATGTATTGTATTCGGCCAAACGTTTGACAAGAGATTAAAACAAAACTGATCAGTCAACCTAACTTTTGTTCTTCAGAAATGGGGACGTTATAAATAGATCGAAGGGTAAGTTAGTTTTAGTAGATTGTATTTGATGCAACTGTTCCGATATCTATCAGTTTAGTTTGGATACATCACAGATTCAAGTTAATTTATATGACAATTTAGGAAGCATCAGAGTAATTTATTTTATAGCCAAGTTTCCATTCTGAGTTATCTGAAGTCAATAAATGTGAATGAATTGTGCTTCTTTAAATTGTCCAATGACATACACAATTGTAATTTGAAAAGTATATTTTGGGAATTTGCTAAGATTAGATTAATTGGAAGCAACATGAAGTCAGGTTACTGCCCACAGCCACAACTGTAAACTAGTAAGATCATTGTCACAGCATGACAATAATGGACAATGCCTACATGTATGTGTATTAAAGAAATTGTTATGGGAAGTTACTGACAGCAACCCCTTTAACAATTTGAAAAGGAATTCTTTAAAATCGGATGAGGAAATAATTGTAAACTCGACAAAAAGTGTGATTAGTGCTAAGAATCACAGAATGTTTTACTTTAAGCACTTTAGAATACAACATGAATGAATTGGTCAAACTTTCAGAAGAAAAATGCACCTAATGACCCCATGGGTGCACCAAATGACCTGATAATTTTGAATTCAAACTCAATCACATTTACTAAAAATATATGTAATTTTAAAGTCTCTAGCTCAAAATTTTAGTTTGCACTCAATGACCTTCGACCTATTTTTCTGATTGGTTAGGCCTATTGCATAGTAAAGTAGAACGTTCGATTGGCATGGTGACTTACACCAGTGTCCTGAACCTGAAAAGAATTCCTTGAAAAATGTAGGGGATATAACATTTTGATCATTAGATGACCTTTGCACTAATTGACCCTATATGGTGCATTCTAAGCGTCTAGGGGAATCATTGTAAAGGCCGAGAAAAGCGTGTTTAATGCAGAGAATCACAGTTGTCTAACAGTTGACACATCAGAATACTTGGTGAATGAAAAGGTCAAATTTTCAGAACAAAAATGCACCTAATGACCCCATGTTTGCACTAAATGACCTGAAACTTTGAATTACACTGTACAGTACCTGTGCTTATCAGACCTGTAAATTTGAAGTGTTTAGGTCAAAATCTTAGTTTGCACCTAATGACCTTTGACCAGTTTAACCTTATTGGATGACTCAATTACTTAGAAAAGTAATTTCTTAATTTGCCTTATTGACTTATACATCTGTACCAAATTTGAAAAGAATAGCTTTTAAAATAAAGAAGGAGTAGCATTTTGACCTTTGCATCAAATGACCTCTTCCGGTGCAATATGGAATATGATTATATAATGAATCAAAATTTATGTACTGTCAAAAATGATATGCTGAATTTAAATAACGTAGCTGCACCAAGTTTGGAGTTATTAAGCCTCTAAGTTTATCGGAAGAAGAATAAGAATAAGAAGAATGAGAATTAGAAGAATAAGAAGAATAAGAATGAGAATAAAATTGAAGAAAACCCAGGAACAACAATACTCTGCACTTGCACGCGAAGAGTACATACGCAAAGGTGAACCTGCACCTGTACACTCTGAAGTGCATGTAATCTGAATGCTTATCATTTCTGACTTAAGGTTTTCAATTTCCTTATGATAGTTCCATGGCAAAAATGGTGGACACGAAGCCAAATGTCATTTTAAAGGACCAAACCGCTATTGTAGGGAATGCGCACAACCAGACTGTGGCAGTACGACGCCCGTGAATGGTTGCCGCAGTGCACCGTTATTTTAATTAATATCTTATATCAATCCAAATTATCTTACACAATTCATTAATTTCAACCATATTTTATTGATATCATATATAAACAAGAATAACCTGATCCACCACTACTTAATTCATAATTGACATCAATCGTATTTATGTCTGGCATAAGTCAGCAAATGAAAATCATTGACACATTCATTGCTTTATTTGAATAGCCCACATTATGTACACTGTTAATGCTTTCAATGTTAACGCTCTTCTACCTTCGCCTAAATTAAACATTGTTAACGGCATAAAAGCACTATAAACAGCATAAATGAACTGTTTAATGCAATAAATTAACCGTTAATGGTGTTAATCAATTATTTATGAGTAAATAACTTTTAACTGCATAAATTAATTATTTGCAGAGCAAATTTATGGTGGGACAAATGAGTGAAAATGGTAGGCACGTAAATTAACTTCAAGCTAATGTCATTAAAAATACATTTGTGACGCAAGTAATCAACTCATGATGCAAAGAATGACATTCAGCTTCAAGAATTGATGCGTTAGTAGTTAATTTTCGACGTTATAAGTTAATTTGTGCCGCAAATAATTGATATAGGTGTGAAAGTGCAAATAAAGAATTCGTCCAATGAAAAGTTAATTGACGGTGTTTATGAGAATTAATTTTTGCACAATTTATGTGGCCAACGATATTCTTCAACTCTCTCACATTTGTCCAAAGCCTCATTTCTGCAACACCGAGTGCATGGCAAACATTTCTGAGTCAGTTATCATCTTCAATGGGTCACCAATAATGTCAATAATGTTTTATGGTTACAACCAAGGCTGATAGGCAGATTTGTCAAGCAAACCAGGGCTTAAGTGTAGCCACAACATCTAAGCATTGACTCATTTTCATGACGTGCATTTTATACTGGTCAAAAGTTCAAACCGTCAAAATTACACAATCATGTTTTGTAGTGATATGCTGTCACGAGTGAAGCATTTTAAAAACAACATTAAACTTTCATTGATACGTTGCCATCATTCTATTTCATGTTAAGTTACCTGTTCTTATTCAAAAGCATACATGAGGGGACTGACAATATAATTTAAGCTGGTAAAACAGCAAAATGATATCGGGAGATGAAGTCAATCTCTTTTCAAAACGATTATTCAACTGGACAAAATTTTAAATCAATCTTGATCCTGAAGTTGCCTTAAAAGCAAACAACACATCATACCACGCAAAACTTTCACCAATCACTGTTTGGGGTGTGGGGACTGTTGTTAAGCTCATCATTCCTAACTAAGATAATTATTAAAATCTCAAATAGCCATGTTTCTGCGAGGCGCGAATGTACTGTGTATGAAAAAGAAGTGAAAGTATGAAATGAGGAAGAATATCTCAAAATTTGAAAATAAAAACCAAAATGAAACATGTTTCTGTGACATAATTGATACAGATTATATTGTCATCGCATCGACAAATACAGCAGTTAAGAGAACACATTTTGCACTCAATTCATCAGAGTAAAAACAAATGGAAACACAAGACTTAATGTAAATAGACCTTCAGAAGAAATGCTCTTCAGAGAATAAGTCGTTCAGCGGTAGGGCACGATACAATTCCGATTTCCCATTTCCTTAAACCATTTGCAAAAATATATTAGAAAATTTCATAATAGTCTGAAAACTGTTCTAAAACAACGAGACACGCCTTACACGCATGTCTGTTGTTATCCATAAAAAGACCACAGGACAGTTGATCAAGAAACATTGAGTTCGTAAAAGATTTACACTTTGAACAAATCAAATGCATTAATAAGAAAATGATATTAATCGTTCTTGTGAAATTGCCACATGAGTGAGCACACTTAATTTTTTAACTAGAGCAAAACATGGACGTACCTCCACCTTCTCCATTTCCAATTGGTTTAACGGTATCTGTAAACCATAATTTAGCTTTACATTAAATGTTCTTGTAAAAGTGGAGTCTCCACACAAATGGAAACACAAGAGCAACGCAGAGCGTTGAAATGCGCCCACAATTGCACCGCATACGGTATCCTTCTAGGGTTGTTTATTGGACCATAAAGTGGCCAGTAGAGGGCATATATGTAGTATGTTGTACTTTGCAAACTGGAAAGGCATGGTCATTATCTCCTCAATAGGCTAGGGGCAAAATGTGAGTGATCTTCATAATACAAGCACATCCTATACATCAGTTGCTTAAAGCACCACCGAAACATAGAACTAAAAACAAATTTACCAACATACGAGATTAGCACAGCATTAGAATGCCAGAAACAAATTTCTACTTGGAAGTTTTCCTACATAGTCACGAAGTAACACAAAGTATACACCTGAAGACCTATGAAAATACAGAGGTCAATGTAAAATACTTAAATTGCCACTAGAGGCATACCGGTAGTCAGAATCATCCTAAAGTCGTCATCGTCCGTTGTCAACATCACATAAATACAATTGCTAAATTTAGTAAAGATCCTGCAAACGGTTTGGGAGATACAGCCATGGGCGCAAAAAAAACTGCCACTAGGAGGCGCCACAGTGATCAAAGTCATCGGAAATTCAGCGTCAACCGTCCTCTTCATAGTAAGAACATACATGCCAATTTTCACAATCATACTTATAGCGGTTTGGTTGATAGAGGGGTGGACGCCAAAAAACAGACTCAAAAACGGTAAAAATGGCTACTGGGTGTCGCAAACTAGGTCAAATCCATCCGAAAACAAGAGGATAGCGTCATCCCACAATTAGGTGCCTACATACCAAATTTCATGAAAATCCGTTAAGGACTTATGAAGATACAGAGGTAAACGTAAAAAAATAAAATTGCCACTAGGGGGCACACTGGTAGGCGGATCCGTCCAAAAGTCATCGGCTGATAACATAATATAATTACACTTATTAAATTTTCTAAAGATCCTGCGTACAGTTTAGGAGATACATCCATAGGCGCAAAAACAAAACAAAACTGCCACTAGGAGGTGCCACAGTGGTCGAAATCGTCTGAAAATCATCGTCAACCGTCCTCTACATAGCAAGCATATACATGCCAATTTTCACAATCATCCTTCGAGCGGTTTGGTTGATAGAGGGGTGGACGCACAAAACAGGCTCGAAAACACTAAAAAATGGCCACTAGGTGGCGCAAACTATGTCGAATCCATCTGAAAACGGGAGGATAGCGTCATCTCACTAATAGGTGCCGACATACCAAATTTCATGAAAATCCGTTCAGGACTTTTGAAGATACAAAGGTAAGCGTAAAAAAATTAAAATTGCCACTAGGGGGCACACCGGTAGTCGGATCCGTCCAAAAGTCGTCATCTTCTGTTGTTAACATCATATAAATATACTTACACAATTTCGTAACGATCCTGCGAACGGTTTAGGGGCAGCCATAGGCGCAAAAAAACAAAACTGCCACTAGGAGGCGCCACAGTGGTCGAAATCGTCGGAAAATCATCGTCAATTGTCGTCTACATTATAAGCATATACATGCCAATTTTCACAATCATCCTTCGAGCGGTTTTGTTGATAGAGGGGTGGACGCACAAAAACAGACTCGAAAACACTAAGAATGGCCACTAAGTGGCGCAAACTATGTCGAATCCATCTGAAAACGGCAGCATAGCGTCACCTCACTAATAGGTGCCTACACACCAAATTTCATGAAAATCCGTTCAGGACTTTAGAAGATACAAAGGTAAGCGTAAAAAACTAAAATTGCCACTAGGGGGCACACCGGTAGTCGGATCTGTCCGAAAGTTCGCACATGCTGTCCCATTCATGAATAGAACATACCCGTATGTGCCAAATTTCATGAACGTCTGTCAAAGGGTTTTGGAGATAAAGCAGCGGACGCTTGACGCCACCCGGACGGACGGAGATGACGGCATAATGCGTCCACATATAAATATGTGGGCGCATAACAAGTGACAAAAAGTTAATGTGCGCCAATGAAACACGGAATTTTAAATCTAGTCTGCTCATAGTTGGTAGAATGAGCATACAGGGTACAGTTGGCACCTTTCTTGTGTTCAGAAAGACTATGGCACAAAATTCGAGTGGTCATGCCAAGGTGAAACTCACGCCAATCACTATAAATCACATACCCACAGCAAATGGTTTTCTGGGGTTAAGGTTCTTGATCATGCCAAACTTAATCAGTGAGACTATTCACATACAGGCCCCTGAATGCTGGGATGTCATGCAATAGGAAAGTTTGAATATTATAATACTGGTAGCTTCCTTTTTGCTTTCCCAACATTTCTTACTTCTCACTTGGTGAAAAATTCTTTTAAAAGCGACATGTGGTCAGCCCTCAATTATGATCAGTGTTCAGTGATCAAAGTTAATTTTGAGAAAGAGAAAATAATGTCATACCTCCACCTTTTCCATTTTCTGTTGGCTTAACAGTATCTGGAAATCATAATTTAGTTGCACCATCAATATTTTTATACAATGTACGTATCCATACTTCGAAGTTGAGGCTCAAAAGAAATGAAAATGCAATTGGTGAAATTTTGTAGTCCGTGTACAGGTATGTCTGCTTTTCTAATTTATACTAAACTGAAAGAAATGATACTAAAATTTAGTGGCAAAGGAGTTCAGCAATTTTTCTTATTTTAGTACCAAAAAACTTGTTCATCAGTAGTTAGAGCAGCCAGGACTTTGAATCGTGACAATTGTCTGACATAGTCATAGCGCCACCATGTGGATTAGCTTCTAAAAGTACGCATTGTAACAAATTCCGTGATGGAGCAGGAGTACTTTCGAACATATGATGACCTAACAAAATGTGTTAACAGAGAAGCCCTACACCAAATGAATTAAAAAATGCCAAATAAGAAAATGAATATGCTTTCACAAGGTGCAAATGAAATAAAAATCCCCATTCATGCATAATACTATATGTAATTGAAATTTCTTTTGTTTTTGGAGAACATGCGTTTATAAATGTATTAGCGGAAAATCAATAAAAGACAGTTATGATACTTGGCGTTTCCCAAACGAAGTGTACAATTCTGTTTTCTCCATTCCTTGCAACATTTCTCAAACATTTGGAAGAGTATATGTTTTCAGCAATGTCATAATAGTTTGAACATACGGACCCATTAGCAGTTCGTACAAGGGGATTTGCAGTTTCGAAAAAAGACTCGAATTGCGTTGATAGGAGCTGATGCTGTTCATGCTAGAAATGAAAGAGGGGTATTGTCTGTCTAATGATGAGTTTTTAAATTTGAGAAAAATATTGACATACCTCCACCTTCTCCACTTCTAGTTGTAGTGTCTGCAAATTATAATTAAGTTTTATATTAAGTATTCATGTCTTTAATAACAAAAATGTGGTGCACAACAAATGCGCCACTAGGTGGCACGAAATATGCCGAATTCATGTGAAAATAGCAAAATGTCATTGTTTCTTTAATGGAAAGGTAATGTCTGCCTAATATTAAGTTTCTAATTTGGAGAAAAATAATGACACACCTCCACCTTCTCCACTTCCAGTTGGTTTAATAGTGTCTGCAAATTATAATTAAGTTTTATGATGGTAAGTATTCATATCTGTAAGCAGAAGTTGGTGCATGAGAAATGCGCCAATGAATGCACCGCCAATGATCTGCTTCGAGGGATGTTTATTTATATTCCAAAATGACCACTAGATGGCGCGAAATATGCCAATCTGAAAATAGCAACATGTCATTGTTTCTTTAATGGAAAGCTATTTACCAAATTTCATGAAAAATTGTCAAATAACGTCAGAGAAAATTAGGAAAACTGAAAAAATGAAACTGCCACTAGGGGGCACAGCTTTTGCTGGGTCTATCCTCAAGTCGTCGTCCATTGTCAACGTCATATAACTACATGTGCTAAATTTAACAAAGATTCTGCAGTGGGTTTAGGAAGTGGAAAAAAAATGTCACTAGGAGGGGGTTGTACTGAAACCCCCTTGATCTTCAACCCCCTCGATCCACGACCCATGAGGTGCAACCCCCTCTACCCATGAACTGTGGCGATAGAGGTATCTGTGCCATTTTTACCTATTACACAATCTTATTACGTCGCTGGGCACCTTTCCCATAAGACATACTTTAACGCCAGTCTGCTCTGGCTGAAGTCTGGTGATAGGAAACAGAAAGTGGCATGGGAATTCCGGTGGTCTTGAATAAAGCATTGTGAGCGCGCTAGACGTCATCCCTATATCGTGCAAGTCAACATAACGTGCAGTACAGTTAGACAAACGGCTATCAATGGCACAGTTCAGATAAACTTAGGGAGAGAGAGTACGTTAACGTGAATGTACATAATTTCATATTTTTATTATTCGCTCTATATTCGTTTACAATATACTCCATATAATGCTGGAATACTTTTTATGTAGTTAAATTTTTGTTTTTCAAACTGTATTTACTGGTGATTTTATAGTTTTGTTAGTTCCTCAAACTCACTAATAAATGCTTATCTGCCAAATTTTATGAAAATCTGTGGAGGATCTTTTAAGATACAGACTGAGGTAAATGTGAAAATCTAAAATTTAATGAAGATCCTGCAAAGCGTTAACAAGATGCAGGCATAGGTGCCAAAGTCAAACAAAATTGCCACAGTCTTATCAAATTTACCTGATGATGATTACTGATTATTTTACAAACGTCATTTTCCAGCTACACATTAGCTTCATTTTTGTTTTCCCAGCATTTCTTACTTCTCATTTGGCCAAACACTAATATTATTCTCGTGAAAGCGGCATAAGGACAACCTACTATTAAC